>JASDQU010333442.1:0-12830 GCA_032191745.1 Picea mariana
AGCATGGAAGTAAACCGGTCAAGGTTCCTATTCCTATAGGTGTAAAGTTATCTGCAGATTAGTGTCCCAAGACATAGGAAGAAGAAGAGGACATGTCCCATGTTCCGTATGCCAGTGTAGTTGGTAGTTTGATGTATGCAATGGTATTTACTAGATCGGACATTGCACATACAGTGGGAGTTTTGAGCAGGTATATGTCAAAACTAGGGAAGGAGCATTGGACAATAGTAAAGAGGGTCTTCATGTATCTTCATGGCACTACCAGTTATGGATTGTGCTACCAAGGAAGACCAGGATTGGACAAAGTGGTGGACATACATGGATTTGTTGATGTAGTCTGGGTTGAAGATATGGATCATAGAAGATATACAAGTGGGTATGTGTTTAACCTATTTGGAGGAGCAATAAGTTGGATGAGCAAAAGACAGGTTGTAGTGGCACTGTCAACTACATAAGCTAAATACATGACAACCACTCATGCAAGAAAGGAAGCAATATGGTTACAAAGATTGTGTTCAGGTATTGGGTTGGTACAACAAGCGTTGAGATTAGATTGTGATAGTTAGAGTGCAATCTTCCTGGCAAAGAACCCAACTTATCATTCGAAGACAAAGCATATTGATGTTCAATATCACTTTGTGAGAGACATGGTTGAGGAAACGAAGGTGTTGTTGGAAAAGGTTGACACTTTGAAGAATGTTGCAGATTCATTGACAAAGTTTGTAAGAACATAAAAGTTATCCTGGTGTAGAGTAAAAATGGGCATTGTTGCCCTGGATTGTTGACTATATAATCCCCTGGACCCCTGGATGCAAAGAAAACAACAAGTGGGAGAATGTTGGGTATGTGTTATATTATTTTCTTGTGTGTGTGTGGGAGCGTCAGATTCGAAAACTGTGTTTGACGATCCCTCTAGTAGTGATCTTTGTGTCGTGTGCACCGAGCGCTTTCCTAGGGGGGTCCCAGGGGGTGGCAGGTATTCCCCTCCCTGGTTATGTGCAATGTTCAGCACCAAGCGCCAGCTTGGGGCCAACGGGGTTCAGGGCAGCGCCCCGAAATTTGTTTTTGGGCGATTTTTGCTATTTTTAGAGGTTTTCTAAATTAATCCTGGATTAAGGGATTAGGGTTTTGGTATCTACGGAATACCTAAAAACATTGTATATATTGTATGGTGAATGGTGAAATTCGACAAAATGAATATAAGAAAGATTTTCTTGGTTTAGGGTTTCCGGTATAAAATCTCTGTGTACTCTGTGTATGAGCCATTGATTAAATTCTGTTTTGCTTAAGAATCTATATGCATTGCTTTACTTCACAGGTTTAAAACTTACAATATTCACACCTGATGCAGTGGATATATATGACATGCAAACCAATTCCATGGTTTTTACCGGTGAGGTAAATAATCAATCTAGACTCTACACATTTTCTGAATTTATTGAACTAGAGTATGCATTACTACTTATCCATGCTGATGAAAGCAGTAGGATATGGCACAAAAGGTTGAGGCATTTAAATTTCAGATATATGCAACAACTTAAAAAATAGAGAATGGTTGATGGTCTACCTGACATCCACTTCTCCAAAGGAGTTTGTGAGGGATGTGTTCTTGGAAAACACCCTCAAGAGAAATTCGACAAAGGAAAGACTCATAAGGCTTCCTTTCCTTTAGATATGATCCATAGTGACCTCATGGGCCCTTTTTCGTATCCATCAATTAGTAAAGCAAGGTACATGCTCATTTTTGTTGATGATTTCTCACGCTTCACATGGATTTTCTTTCTCAGGAAAAAAGCATAGGTCTTTCAACACCTCAAAGATTTCAAATCCCTTGTTGAGACACAATCAAGAAAGAAAATCAAATTCCTCCTAACATATAATGGGGGAGAGTATGTCAACCATGAGATAATTTTTTTTTTCATGAGGCCGGGATTCAGTTGCAGCACACGGTTCCCTATACTACGCAACAAAACAGAGTTGCTGAGCGGAAAAATAGATCTCTAAAAGAGATTGCATCTTGCATGCTACATGTAAAGTCACTTCCACATATATTATGGGATGACGCACTTAATTGTGAAACTTACATCCAAAATAGATATCCCCATAGATCTATCAAGGATAATACCCCCTACGAGGGTTGGAGCGACCTCAAACCGGAAGTGACCCACTTCCATATTTTTGGTTCACGTGCATGGGCCAAGATTCCTCTGAGAAGAGGAAGGCACTTGATCCACAGAGCACAGAGTGCATATTTGTTGGATATCTGGATGATGTGAAGGAATACTGACTCATTGATCTTTACTTGAAATGACTCATCATTGAGTGTAGTGTCCAATTCGAGAAAAGTGTCTTGCATGTACCTCAACAACCGCATGCATACACTTTTGTTCTTCCACCTATTAGATATGATGAACATGCACATGTCGACTCTTCTTCAGATGAGAGTTCAAATTCAGAGGGTTCATATGATCCATACATAGAGTCAGTACAGTCAGATGTAGAGTCAGTGAATGTAGATGCAAATGTAAAGCCAGAGCAGATGCCCAAGTGTGCCAAGATTACTCTTCAGGATGAAAGATATCTTGTTGGGGATCCATTTGATACTAGGAGGACTCGATCTGATTTCGAGGAGCCTCCTCTTGAACTCACTGCCAATGAACCGATGCCATGCAGACATCTTTTCTTGGTCCATTCTTCAGATTCACAGTCCTATGGCGAGGCTGTTGAAAATCCATTTTGGGAATCCGCCATGCAGGACGAGTACAACTTCATCCTCGAGAACTAGACTTGGGATTTGGTTCCCCTTCCTCAGGAAGGAAACTTGTCAGGTGCAGATGGGTCTACAGGACCAAGAGTTCAGTGGATGGAAATGTTAGAAGATACAAATCCAGGCTAGTTGCCAAAGGATTTCAGCAGGTGCATGGCATTTACTATGATGATACCTTCACTCCAGTAGTGAAGATGGATTCCGTACATTTGTCACTTTCCATTGCGGAAACCAAGGGATGGGAAGTCCATCGGTTGGACGTGAAGAATGCTTTTCTTCATGATGATATCTTCGAGGAGATATATATGGAGCAACCCTATGGATTTATGCAGGATTCATCTTTGGTCCGTTGAATGAAGAAGTATCTTTATGGCCTCAAGCAGGCTCCGAGGGCATGGTATTCCAAGATGGACTCCTACCTGTTGTCACATAACTTTGTACGTTGTAAGTCAGACCAAAATGTTTACATGCTCATGATGACTAATTCACTTCTACTCCTAGTTATGTATGTTGATTATTTGTTGATCACCAGTTTCTCGACTTCATTGATTGCTGCAGTCAAGAGGATTTTTCATGACACGTTCTTGATGACAGACATGGGTCCAATACATTTCTTCGTTGGACTCCAGATTAGTCAAGATGCATTAGGCATCAAACTGTCTCAGGCCAAGTATGCATGAGATCTCCTTGAGAGATTTCACATGATAGACTGCAAGTCTTCCCTGACTCATTTCCTATCAAGAGTTAGACTTGAGGATGGTGGGGTAGCTCCACTGGTTGACAACACACTGTACATACAACTAGTGGGGAGATTGTTGTATCTCACACACTCCAGACCAGACCTCTCTTATGAAGTTAGAGTAGTTTGCAGGTTCATGCAGAAGCCACATGAGCTACATTGGAAGGCTGCAAAGCGTATCCTTCGATACTTACAGGGCACCATCACCTTTGGGATTCACTATGTAGCAGACTCTACATTGGACCTCATCGGGTTCACTGATTCTGACTGGGCTGGCGAAAACATTAATTGCAAGTAGACATCTTGTTACTCACTCAGTCTTGGTTTCAGGCGTATCTGTTGGTCGAGCAAGAAGCAGGATGTTATTGCTCTATATTTAGCCGAGGAAGAGTACATAGGAGTAGTTAACATAACCATTCAGGATATGTGGCTACAACATTTTCTCACTGAGTTAGGCATTCAATTTAATTGGACGATCGCCATCTGGTGTGACAACCAGAGCACTCTGAATTTCTGCATAGATCCAGTTTAGAGGCAGTGGATGAACCACATCAAGATCCACATGCACTACATCTGGGACTTAGTACATGAGGGGATCATTGATCTAAAGTTCTATCCTTCAATAGAACATACTGCAGACATATTCACCAATACCTTCACTAAGCAGAAGTTCCATTCTCTACGCAGTCCTCTTGGAGTGAAGGACACAATTTCCTAGCAACTGTCAGTTCTTCTTTTTACATAGATTGTACTTTGAGGGGGGTTTTTCCCATGAGTTTTTCCCTCTTTCCTCGTTTATTTCAATGTATCTTTTGTATTTGGGTACCTAACATGGCCTCATTGCCAGGATCCATTGTTTATTTTCACCATAGTGATGTTCGGGGGGGTGTTGGAAATACTTCACACACACTTAGGATTTTTTTTTCCTAAGGTTTTCCCTATGTTTATTATTCATTATTCAGTCTCCTATATTTTAGGGAGAATATTCCTCTAGGATAATATTCTATTTAGTTCACACTTCAGTTTGATCAGTTGAGTGGAGTCTAGATGCCACATTGGGATTATCACCATGCAACATTGGGATCATCACCAGCTAATGCACATTTTCCTTGGGATCATCACCATACTAGCACATTTCTCATGATTCCATGATATTCTCCTCACTTCACTCTGTTTCAGTCAGTTAACAGAAGACTTAGAGACTAGTTAACTCAGACTAGGTGGTAGTTCACTCTCGTAACTACCTCGAGACTAGACTAGGTGGCAATTTACTCCCGTAACTGCTGGTGTGTGTCCAAATCACTCTAGAGAGCCACTATGGCACATTGGATTCTCCTCTAGTGTGCATTAGTTGAGTTATATAGAGTATATCATGTGTAAATTATCATTCATTCATTTGGTTAATGGGAATTCTTCCATTCTTTCTCTCCTGCTTCTCTTTTCTCATATTTTCTCTGCAAATTGTGTATGCCATTTTCTAGCTAGATCTATTATGTGTAGGTTCAACACATTTACAAGAATCTAGCAGAAGCTGCAAACAATCATCAACCAATATAAATATATGTTTTCATTCCTGAGGCATGCATGCCTATGCTCAGAATATGAGTTGACTCAAAGCATGACTGCCGACCAATACACTGCAGATCCATGAGAATGATGAATAAGGATATGAAAACTAGTGATACAATGTGGATCCATACCTCCATGACATGAACTGATCACAACCACAAAAAATACACAGTGGAGCTACGAGATAAAAAAACATAACCACAAATCAATACAATGTGGATCTATGTGACAAAATATGTATCAGTAAGATTTCCAACATGGTGATTGTACTGAAATATTTTACATGCTCAAAGGATCTCCATCACAGCCTGGGAAAAGCACATAACATAGTGAGAGATGAACCCAGGGTATTCGTCCCTATCCTGAGATGGTGCAAATCTATCCATGTGAATATATGACTTGATGTTGAACATGGTAGAAACATGAGTGGAAGATGGATGAGGAGTGGATGTATAGGGATGATCGATAGCCTTTACATTAACATGATCACTTGGAATTGTGTCATAAGTCTTTTCTCAGGTCGTTAAATTAACTAAATTAAACATATAGATGTAGGAGGCTCTTGAGGAAGCATCCCCATGGTGGGATGGCCTGCGTTTCCCCCTTACAGTGGGGCAGGATTTTGTTCAACTAGATGTTGCTGCTGAATTGAAAAAGGGACACTTAACACTGTAGGTTGGGAGGTACCCTTTAGAAATTTAATGACTTCCTCATGACAAGGAAAGTCTTTTGTGTAGTGGTCTTCCTCAAAAATCATGCAAGGAAACTTAACTTTCCTATTTGGTTGAGTATGAATAGTTTTTGTAGTATCCTACTGGTTAGAATATTTCTTGTATTTACCCTTATTCTTCTTCTTACCTTCATGTTGCTGAGATGAAGTGGATTGGACCGCATTCACCTTGAAGGTTTGAGGATGAGTGGAAGTAGTCTTGGTGTTTGAAATGAAACCTGGTTCCAGAGCAGGTCTTGTTGGATCATTCGACGGGCGGGGAGCATGAGGGAACAAATCGTAAAGTGTTCCAGAATGGGAATATACCAGGTCCAAATATTGAGCACGACTGATAACATGCTCCTCACTAACAACACCTCCCATAAAAATATCTCTAGCGATGGGTGGAAATAACAAATTTGTAAACTAATCTACGAGGGGTTGGTCTGGAATTAGAGCTTTAATCAACCGTCGACCAATACATTGTGGATCCATGAGAATACTAACTAAGGATATGGCCACCAGAGATACAATGTGGATCCATAAATCCATGATATGAACTGATCACAACCACGAAAAATACACAATGGAGCTCCGAGATAACAAAACATATCCACATATCAATACATTGTGGATCTATGTGACAACATATGTATCAATAATATTTCTAGCATGTGAGTGTATTGAAATATTTTACATGCTCAAATGATCTCCATCACAGCTTGGGAAAAGAATATAACAGAGTGAGTGTTGAACCCAGGGTCTTTGTCCCTATCCTGAGATGGTACAAATATAGCCATGTGAATAGATGACTTGATGTTGAACATGGTAGAAACCACTTGATTATCGATCATTGAGGTCTACCATTAACAAGTGCGATGGAAATCACCAATGATTCCTAAGGCACCTTTCGTACATTCCAAGAAATGTGAATAAATGAGCCGAGGTTGAACATTCATGGAATCATCTGATTAGAGGTCAATGGTGTAAACCTATAGTTAGAGGCGAGGAGGCCTACCATTGAGGCATGCAAGTCCCAAGGTACTAACTGGTTTCAAAGTCTAATTCCTAGATAATGTGTTGAAGTCGACAGGAAAATACTCATCGAAGGGGGCCTTGATGTATCCCCCATCATCAACACGAAACATACAAGGTAAAGTGATATGAGATGGTGGATTAAATGAGTATAGTTTGACACAGGAAATGGAAACTGGTAATACTGTAGATGGATGGTTTGAAGTGAAACTTCCCTTGAACATTGCGAGGAACAACAAATGACTTGAAACCATTGACTCAATGAGTACCAAGAACATAATGTGGCAATAATAAAATAACTCTTCAACTAGAACAAAAAAATACAATGACACATGGAATTGGTATGACTCAGAGACAAGAAGATTACCCAACTATAATATGATACACAAACAGGTGCCATTTTCAAGGGAGACAACAATATCTGCCATAATGGATTCCAAAAAACTTGACCCACTTCCTTTAATTTTTCCCTCACCATGATTGGTGAGTACCTCTTTGTTTTTTAATGAGCTTGAGGAGGGTAACAAATGCTCGGTATAGCTAATCTTCGATGAGTCCTTTGACATATGTTTAATTAACCTAAAGAAGGAGGGGTTCGATATTGTATGGGTCCTGGAGATTGGATTCACATAGGTCCTTCAATGCATAATTTTACAAGCCCAAAGAAGGTAAACTCGGTGGTTTTTCACATTTAGAGAGTCTGAAAAGAACTTAAAGATGACTCCATGGGTGAATTTTTCGTAAATTTAGTCTCCCAAGCCCGAAAAAAGTGTAAACAAATTAAAGGGAGAACTCTTCTAGTCATGCTTGACTAGATTATTCCTTTTTCATAATTAGTCTTGCGAGGCCAAAAAATAAATAAAATACCACTTGAAATATGCCCTTTCAAACCTTTAAATGAGTGTGAAAGGAAATAAGCTCACTCAAAAATATTTTTATGTTTAGGGATTTTGAAAAGATCTTAAAGGCAACTCCAAAGAGTTCATTTTTCATGTAGCTTTTATGAGTCCGAAAAAGAGATAAAAGTATACTCGGTAACCTATTATCATGTATTAAAGAGCATGAGAAAGAACAAATACTGAGCTCAATAACCTATTCTCATGTATTTATGAGCACGAGAAAGAACAAAGACTAATTCTGTTCTAGAAAAGACTACTACATCTCATGTATTTTTCCCCCAACTTGCGTGGTAGAAGCTAGTGGCTTCGCACCAGTATGATGTCTAGAGGCTGGAAACCTTCCCACCAATTGTCATTTTCTCCGCCAACTCTTCTTCTTTCCTCGTTCAGACGTTTGGTTACTAATAGGAATATTTTGACTAGGTGGAGGAAAAGAAGCTTCAAGTATTCGATCCAGAGTGAGAATCGATTAAAATTGAGGGGGATCTGTTTCATTTTTTAATAAGCTTGACAGAGACAATGAATTATGCTTGGAAAGATGAGGTACTTCCAAAGGATCAAGTGATTCACGAGATTTTTTCACTTGAGTCGAAATCATATTTAATGTGGAAACCTGCCGGGTGTCAGGAGAAGGTAAAGGAAAAACCCCCATGAGTGAGGAATCCTTAAGGAGACCTACTCCTACACTCTCAAGACTATATTGTCCTAGAAAAGGGACATTATTTGCTGCAGGATTGTGGAGATCTGGAGTGAAATAGTCTAGTTTATCAACAATGACAATTTTCCCTTGATGGGGAAATTGTAAAATACTAAACACCGAAGATGCGAATGACAATCATCGCATAGAACCAACTATGACCAAGTAACAAATTGTAATGCAGGGGTGCGTCAACCACTTCGATATCAAAGGAAATGGTTTTACCCTTCAATTTCTTAGTGAAATATTGCAAGAGTTCGTGAGGTTGGAAACCACGTCCATCAAACGCTTTGAGGGTGGTAGGAGACTGGCTAAGTTTAGGGGAACCAATGGCTCTCTAGTAAGGAAAATACATGACACATGTGGAGGCTCCTTCATCCAAAACAATGTGATGGATGTTCTTTCCACCAACCAAACTTTTAATTTGGAATGCTAGGAGGTGTGAGAGCCTCTCCTTAAAATAGTCTGGATTAAACGTAATCATTTTTTATTCCTTTGGATCCATAGCCCCAATGGTTGACATCAGGGTTCTACGTTGGCTTGGACAATTTTGTAGAACTTCGAGGGTTGACATAGCACAAGGTTCTTGCGCAAAATATTCAACAATATTGTAGTTTTGGGTGGCACAAACACTTGGATTAAATGTCGCTTTTCGAATTGTGCCCTTGGGCGGGTGCAACACTGTGTCAGAAATTAACTTCTCAATCTGAAGAGGAGTGGAAGATGGAGGAGGAGTAGATGTGGAGGGATGATCGATAACCTTTACATTAGCATGATCACTTGGAATTGTGCCATAAGTCTTTGCTTGGGTCATTAAATTAACTGAATTAGACATTTAGACCTCAGAGGTGCTTTAGGAAGCATCCCCATGGTGGGAATGACTTGCGTTTTCCCTTGTGGAGGGGCAAGATGTTGTGCAACCAGATGTTTCTATTGAACTGGGAAAGGGTCAGTTAACACTACAGGTTGGAAGGTACCCTTTAGAAATTTAGCGACTTCCTCATGACGAGGAAAATATTTCGTGTAATGGTCTTCTTCACAAATCATGCAAGGAAACTTAACTTTCCTATTCTATTGAGTATCAACAATTTTTGTAGTATCTCGTTGGTTAGAATATTTCTTAGATTTACCCTTGTTCTTATTCTTACCTCTGGGTTGCTGACATGAATTGGATTGGAACACATTAACCTTGGAGGTCTGAACATGAGCGGAAGTAGTCTTGGTGTTTGAAACAAAACTTGGTTCCAGAGCAAGTCTTTTTGGATCATTCGACGAGCAAGGAGCATGAGGGATCAAATCATAAAGTGTGATGGACTGGGAATATACCAAGTCCAAATATTAATCATGAAAGATAACCTACTTCTCACTAAAAACACCTCCGATAGAAACATCTCTGGTGATGGGTGGCAAGAGAAACTTTGTACGCCAATCTGTGAGGAGTTGGTCCAGAATTGGATCTTTAATCAACCATCTCCATCGTCTTAACTCATGAATGTGATTCAATATGTGGGTGGAAGAGGATTTTTGGAGTGAGGTCAAAATATCTGTACCAGTCTCATACCGTATAGGAAACTGGAAATGCGTCAACAAATCCATGGTAAGAGAATTAAAGTTGACAAAGGAGTTAAATAGAAACTCAATATACCATTTGGCTGTCGCACTTGTAAGTGTTCTCTGAAAAAGCCTCAGATGAATGGAATGATCCATAAAAGAGTTGGAAGAACACCATAAATGGAAAGTCATAACATGATTGTTAGTATATTCCTCAGGTTTTCCATCGAATTTCAGGATGTCAGATGGTAATTTGGAAGGGATGGCGGGATAAAACATGGCATGTTAAATGGGATAATTTGTCAAACATGACAGATCTGGCAGATATAACGTAGCCAAAAATGGAACATGTCGGTTATCGTGTGGATACTGGTGGTAACCATGTGGCATGGGAACACGAGTAGGAACATATCTAGGTTGTGGAGAGATGGAAAAACTAGATGGTCCTCCTATGTATGGTGGTTTCCTGGGTTACCCGCCCATGTAAGGTGGTTGTCTTGAATGTACACCCAAGTAGGGTGGCTGTCCTAGTTGTCCACATATGTACTATGATTGAACAAATGGAACTCCTATGTATTGCGATAGACCTGATGGTCCCCCCATGTATTTTTTTTGAAGGGAATGTTGCGTTGGAATCATGGGGTTTACAGATTGATAGGGAAAATTTCCTTGCTGGGGAATGCCCATTGGATTGGGTTGACCCAACAAAGCATTAGCAAATCCTGGATATGGTTGTCCAGGATGCATGCTAGTGGTATTAAGGATAAAAGGAATTGCAGGAGTGGCTTGCCCCCAGACTTGTTGATGTTGCAACCATATAGGTTCCCCCCTAGTAAAACGTTTCCCTCCAGTTGAAGGTTTCCCCCCAGCTAAAGGTTAGCCTCCCATTGAAGATTGACCTCCAATGTAGGGTGTACTGATATGAAAAACTTGATATGGAGGCTGAGTAGCTTGTGTAATCATGGTTGTGTGAATGACTTGACTGCTAGCCATCTGAACGATGGGCCTACCAAGTGAAGCACTTGGTCTATGTATGTGTGGAAATAGTGAAGAAGGAATATTACCTAAACCATGTGCGAAAGGAGCTGTATTCACAAGTGGTTGTGTCAGGGTTACCTAGGTCACCAATGTTCCCAATAAAGAAGAAGCACCAACAATATCAACTATAAGAGTTGTGGATAAAGATAAATTCTGAAGTCCTTCGAAAAAACAAAAAAGCAGTGGGTTCACACCAAAAGATTGTGTAGTGGTTGGATCGGGTGGTAAATTGTAAGAAGAATAGGCATCAATATATCTTGTGGACGGTGGATCAATGAGTGGTAAACCAAGTGGATGAGTAAAAAGAGGATTGACGTAAGATGCAAGGCTTTCTACAAAGGTTCTGACTGGTTCTTCTACGTGTTGGCCACTTCTAGGAACTACGCTCCCGTTCTTAGAAGCTTGATCTTATATTTTTTGGCAACTTCTTTACATTATTTGTTTGAGGAAGAAGTAGCTCTTCTGGTATTTTTCCTGGAGTCTTCGACATTCCTTTTTTCTCTGTGATGGACTGGTCACGATCTGTTACCATTCTGCTTCTCCTCATGAATTTCCTTTGATGATTTGGGTTAATGCCCAGTTGGTTGCCACACACTACTCTCGGATTGGACCCTAGACGTGATATAAGCACGTGATTGCGGAAGTTTTCAAGGGCAGTTTGGATCCATGCTGCTCCGCCTCCCGCAATCCACCATCAACTACCACATACCTCTCTATCTATACCATGGTTTCGATTGCAGGACCACTCAAGGATGTTAACGTTCGATCATTTTCCGTCCCCGCAATGAAGTGTGGTCATCGATCGTGTTGCAATCTACGATCTCAGTAACCCTACCATTTTATCTCCCCTGCTAAAGTTTTCTTAGTCTTCCAGTTTTAGAGTTCCTCTAACCCCATTTAGCGATGGTGGAAATTCAGAACTTCGGGACTTTGACGGTCAGGTGCTTTGGCGATTTTGGCCTATGCTGATTTGAAAAACACCCATGGAGTGGTAGGTCCTGAAGCGACGTGGCATCCTAAGGTCACTTCGGGACTTCAGGACGTAAAGCATGGAAATATCCCAAAGTAGTATGGGCCCAGTTGACGTGACAGTCTCTCGTCACTTCAACATTTTGGGCTTCGAGAGTTTGGGATGTAAAGCATGGAAATCTCCTGAGGTAGTATGAGCCCAATTTACGTGGCAATATATCGTCACTTTGGGACTTCATCTCTTCATAACTTCAGGATGTAAAGCATGGAAATATCCCGAAGTAACTTTCTCTTGGTTGACGTGGCAGTCTATCGTCGCTTCGACATTTTGATGCTTCGGGGCTTCTGTCTGGTCATTAATCCTTATGCGAATTTGAAACTCCGAATGCACAAGAGTCGTCAATCTGATTGGCCTGTTGCATATCCATCGTTGCAATTTTAATCTATCTGTTCCTACAATATGAGCCTGAAATTGACAGCTTTTGAATTGTTGTTTTTTCTCGCAGAATCTTACTGCGCATACAAAATACTTGGTGGAACCTGGATGTCTTCTATGCACATGAAAGGCTTTGTGGGCCTGCTATATTCTCAATTAGTGGAAAACAAGATGACGATTATTTCAAACTCAAAGCAGACATGCAATTATCTTTCAAGGAAAGCAAAAATAACTCTACGCAAAGAAATAGTCAAGCAAGTCAATGAGGAAAAAAATTTCATTGAACAGATGGGAAACCGACTTTATCAACCAGAAGAGGAAAAATTTGATGAAGGCATAGGGAAATGAGAGAGGAGGGGCAGGGGTGTAGTCCTAGGTTACAACATTGGCTCCAACCGGGGATAAGACTTCCCTGCGAGGT
>JASDQU010333444.1:0-12754 GCA_032191745.1 Picea mariana
CAGCCAGGAGCCGCCCCGCGAAGCAGACTGGATATATCTGGATCTCATCCTCGAAATCAGGCATCAGCTCAACGACCAGACCTTTCGACTGGAGCGCCTGGACCAGAGAATGGATATGTTTTTGGGGGCACACTCCCGAGCCTCAGCGAAGAAACAGTGCCCGACGTGCGTCCGCCCATATTCGTTCCCGGTGAGATGGAGGCACACCGACGTTCAGGACTAACAATGCAGCTCAAAGGTTTCCTCATGCTCTCAACCCGTCTCTGGTCTTGGTATAGGAGTCACTGTTATCAGTCAGTTTTAGTTTTAGCGTTAGATAAAATAATCAGCATGCATGCTGTAACTATGGGTCCTGGTTTCCTTCGGGCAGGACGCCACCTATGTCTTTTTTTATAAACTATGCTTTCAGGATGACACTTGGACATGGAAGCCACGCTGTTTCGGTTTCCTTCTTAGGCGGGACAGCTGGCCTCACACACAGTTTTAAATTTTTTACTTTAGAAATGGAAATATAACAGGCACTACCCTTTTTATTTAAAAAAAATAAAAAATAAAACAATCAATATGCAAATGAAGAAGCAAACTATCATGAAATGCAAATGGTATAATACAAGAAGAATGCCTACCTACCTATAATTACTTGTGGAGTCAGGTCTCTTCAGGGTAGTAATGCTTGATATGTAAAGTGTTCACTGGTAGCTTCAGTATTTCTCCTTCCATCTTCTCCAAGTTGAAAGAATTAATACCTACACAACTCATGATTTTATAAGGGCCTCCCCATAGACTACCGAATTGTTTGTGCATACCAGGCTTTTCCTTTCTCTTATCCCAAAGTAGAACAAGATATCCTTTGGTGAAATTTCTCTCCTTGGATTTATGATCAAATATGTTCTTTATCTTTTCTTGATTTCTCGTCATTTGACCCAAGGCACCTCTCCATGTTTCATCTAGCTCTATCAGCTGATTGATCCTTCCTTGGATTGCTTCTGCATCTGTGGTGCATTATTGAGAAAAATGAAGGATAGGGATTTGGAGTTTCACAAGAAGCTTCGCTTCAAGTCCATATATCAGCTCAAAAGGAGTTTTCCCTGTGGAAGTTTTGGTCGTTATTCGGTCTGCCCATACTGCATATTTTATTTTGCTATCCCATGAGTTTTTATTCTCTCCGACAACCTTCTTCAAAATATTCATGAGGTTCTTATTGGTTGATTTTGCTAATTTGTTTCCTTGTGGGTAGTAGTTGCAGTAATGGGACAGGGTAATTCCATATTTGAAACAAAATTCCACTAGAGCATAAGAGCTGAAAGCTTTGGCATTATCTGTAGTGATCTTGGAAGGGGCACTGAACCTAGTTATGATTAGGTCTTCCAAGAAATTCATGACTACTTCCTTGGTGGCCTTTTCTGTAGGGATTGATTCAAGCCATATGGTGAAATAGTATGTAGCTATTAGGATCCATCGATATCCATTACTCGAATTGTATTTGAACTCACCAACAAAATCCAAACCCAACTGCTGAAAGGGCACCTCTACTACCACCGGTTTCAAGGGCTGTGCTGGGAGTTTTGGTTTGCCGAAAAAGTACTGGCAAGTTTTGCAAGTCGGACGTGTTGGTAAGTGTCTGAAAAAACTATTGGCCAATAATATCCAGCCCTCAAGACCTTATGGGCAATGGTACAAGGAACAAAATGTCCACCACAATGTCCAGAGTGCAATTCTTCTAGTAACTTCTTTGCCTCTTCCTTGTTTACGCATCGAAGTATAACACCATCAGGATTTTTCCATCCAAGTCCATCTTCAGTCAAGAAGTATTTCATAGCTCTCAATCTCAAATCCCTTCTCTTGTAATCTACTAAGTGATCAGGGCAAGACAAGTTCTTTAGATAATACACGATATCGGAATACCACTCGTCATGTTCTAGTTCACTGATCATTACATTTACTTGTTCATTCTCACCCATCTGTATGGCTTCTTGATTGCTTTCAGTTAGAATTTGGGCCAAACCTTATCCCTTTATTATCTTGGTGGGTTTTATTTCTAAGTCATACTCTTGGATCTTGTAAACCCACTTCCCTCGAATACCCATGTAGTCTTGTTGCAACAAAACGTCCTTCACAGCTGGGTATGGGACATAAGCCTTGATTTTATTGTAACCAATGTAGTTTCTGAATTGTTTAAGGGACTTGACCAAGGCATAGGCTTGTTTCTCTACGATGGAGTAGCTCAACTCTGAGTCTCTTAGGAATTTTCTCATAAAGTACACGGGGTGTTCATAGTTATCAGTGTCCTTTTTCATCAGGACACCTGTAATGGTATCCTAGGATGCAAATGAGAATATTATGTAATCCCGCAAGAAATTAGGACTAATCAAGATGGGGGCTTGGGAGATAGAATTTTTTTATGTCTTCAAAGGATTTGTTGGTCTCATCTCCCAACCTAAAAGAAACTTCCTTTTTCAGCAAGGCACTCAAAGGTTTTATCCTCACGGCAAAATTTGGCACAAATCTACGGATGAAGTTGATTTTTTCGACAAAATATTGCAAATATTTCTTGTTGGTTGGAGGACAGACATCTTTCATTGACTAGACTCTTTTAGGATCAATGGAGACTCCTCCTTGTGAGGAAGCATGTTCTAACAATTTACCTTCGTCAATCCCAAAGACAGATTTCTTGGCATTCAGTGAGATACCATACTTTCTGCATCACTCAAAGACAATCCTAAGGTGGGAGAGATGGTCTTTCTTATCCTTGGACAAAAATGTAAGGTCATGTTGGTAAATTTCTATGATATTTTTTATGAGGTTTCTGAAGGAAAAATCCATTGCTCTCTGGAAAGTGGCACCAACGTTCATAAGACCAAACGACATCCTTAAGTACATAAAAGTTCCCTAAGGACATAAGGTTGGCTCGTGATGAGACCCCCTTTCCCTTGGCCATGCAACAAAAGGTCACTGCCCTGGTGTGGTAACCAGATAATGGCAATGTCATACTGCTAGGTACCCATGAACATAATAGGCTAGCTCGTGATGAGACCCCCTATCCTCTTGGCTAGGTCTTGTTTTGTTATTTTCTTTGGGTCCCTCTTGTTTCCTGCTGAGAGGCCTTTTATTGCCTTCTCGGGGATCCCTGGGTGAGGCATCTCTAGGTTTCATTTTTATGGCTTTTAACTCTTACCAACTGCTTTTACCTTATGGGCCTTTAGCCCCTTCTTCCCACGAGATAAGGGATAACCCCACAAACAGATCATCCTGATGCCCGGACTAAGGGAATGGGACAGATGAGCGGGAGATAAGATGTAAAGGTGATGATGTGATGGGAGCAGTTGATGGCCCTTCAAAATCCCCCCGGTGGCAAACCAAAACCTATGGGTACAAGCTTGCTAGGGTGCCCTATCAATCCTCCCAACCATGGTCAAGTGGGTTAATGTAAGATCCAAGCATTCATCAAAAATAAAAGGAATTTGATGCATATATCTAAAGGTTATAATGATCAAATATGACACATACCATGATACCTGGACCAATTACCTCATGGAGCAAGAGTCTTCTCTAATACAAGTCCAAGCTGAAGGTGATCGATGTTGTTGTTGCTGACAAGACAATTCTGATGAAAGAGAAGAAATATGGGCCCTACAGGTCCATGCTTAGGTCAATCCTTCTCTCAGTATTCCATGTCTAGGACCTGTGGGCCTCGAGACATGATCTCCTAGCTATCCCTAGAAATTGGGGATAACATAGCCCAAAGCACTAGATTCATCAATCTAAAGATAAAAAGAAAGTAACCAAATCATCCAACAAATAGATAAAAAGCGACAATCATGTATATTTTTTTGAATTCATAGTAACACACATCAAATTATTTTTAGATCAAATAATAACCATGTAAAACACCCTCATCCTCACATGTTTTAGAAAAAAATATTTAACATGAAAACCTTATTTTAAGGGCATGCAACCTATTTTCCTCTCTTATCTATAGTCAAGATCCCTATACCAATCCCCTTTGTGAAAATCTACCTATTGGTTTCTAAAATACCACTTGGAGATGAAAGACCAAAAAAACTGGGTATGTATCATGGTCGTAGGCCTTGTTCGTAGTGATTGAGAAAAAAAAGGTTCATTTTGATTTCTATGTCCCTCATTTTCCTTTTTGACCATGGTCTAATCCCCCTTTACCCCTCACTGCAACCCAAAATCAATTACCGGCAACCATATCCCACTTAGAGTCCAGGTATCACATAAAAAGGTCCCATGTGGTGTTTCAATGCATATTTCATGATGCTTGAGCTCAAGAATCTTTGTTAAATTCCAAAGTCCCTTTTTATCCTTCACTCACCATTTTCAAGACCCGTACCAATCAATCTTACTAAAAACATCATAATGTCCCCTAGTAAACAAATCATAGTCAAACAATATCTAAAAAATACAATGATTTATGGGTTATAAGTTGTTTTAATGGTGGACCTTGAGAAGCATAATTTATGGAACAAGACTCTTGCTTCCCTCCAATATTTTTATATACCTTAAGACCCATTCTTGGTTCACAAATAATGTAGTCATGGTGCAAATATTCCACTTGGAGGTGACTGATACCCTAAAGAGGTCATATGTGGCAGTTCAAGGACTTGTCCATGTAGGTGATAGAGATTGAGAAGAAAGTTTTTGGGTTGAAGGATATTATTCCCTCCTCTTACTATAGTTAAGGACTCAATACCCATTCATTAATCCCAAAACCTCGTAATTATGTGAACATTCAACTCAGATGCTAAAGACTCTCTTGAGAGGGATCAAGTCATGGTTTCTAGCTATTGTTCATGGTGATTGAGCTTGAGAAGGTTCAATTAGGGATTAAGTCTATTGTTTCCCCATTAATCATGTTTATGATTTGACACATATTTCTAGTGCACAAAACCTACTCATGATGCCTAAATCCCACTTAATGGCCAAAAACCCTTTGCAAAGTTCATATATGTTCATATAAGGAATTCTTCAAGGCTCTTAAGCTCAAGAATATTCAACAAGATCCTAAACACTTGTTTTTATTATTTTATGATGGAAAAATCCTCACCACTCATCCACGGTAAAACAAACTTCTAATGGAATCCATATATAAAAAAAATTCCAAAGATTGACCACATAGGTGTAGTTCCATGTTGTTTTACATTATGCTTGATTTTGAGAAGATTTTTTTGACACATAAGAGTCTTGTTTTCCTCCCATGACATTGGTTAAACCTAAAGTACCATTTATGATTCTTTAACCAAGACCTATTCATAGCACCCATATCCCACTAACAGGCCAAGGATACCCTATGGAGGTACCATTTGGTGGTCCAGTGATGCATTCAGGGTGCTTGAGCCTAAGGAGCAATGTTTAGGACCCAAAGTTGTTGTTTCACTTCCCCACCATGGTCGAGGGCCTAAGGATGTATTTTCTTTACCATGACCATGGTTAAGGCCCCAAGACCCATATGTTATGAAAATAACATATTAATGATGCTCAGATCTAAGTCCTAGGCCAAAGACCCCCTAGTCAGGACTCAAGTCACAGTTTCTAGGTATTATTAATGGCACTTGAAGTCTAGAAGGTTCAATTAGATATTAATACCATTATTCCCTGATTAAACATGGTTAGGCCTCAAGACCCATTTCTAGTGTAGAAAAACCACTCATTGAAGCTATATCCCACGTGTGTCTTGGAGGCATACAATTAACCCCTACAAAGGACTCATGTGTTGGATCGAAGACTTGTTCAAGGTTCATGAGCCTAAGAAGATTCAAAAAACAATTGAGGCACTAGTTTCCTTTCCTTGACCATGGTCTATTCCCTATAGAGGTCCCTTTGTGCAAAAACAAATCCTAATGGTATCCATATCTAACTCTAATGCTAAATGCCTCCTAGAGAGGAACCTTGTTGTGGTTTACAAGTGTTGTTCATAACATTTAAACCTGAGAAACTAGGTTTACATACTAAGTCACAAATTTTCACCTCCCGTAACCATGGTACTTGCGTTTGATAACGTTCATTTAGATATTAAGACCTTTATTCCCCCCCTTGATGATCTCTAGTCCTCTACACATATTTCCATTATGAAAAACCTACTCATGGTGCTCATATCCTACTTAGATGCTAAAGAACCCTAACCATAGTCCTAAGACTGAGGCTTGTGTTTTGGTTTAATTATGGAACCTATATCCCTCAAGTAGGAAAAGATACCTTGATATAGGGGCCCCATACTGTGGCTTGAGGATGTATTTGTGGTGTCATATCTTGAGGAACTTCATGAGTTTTGGGTGTTGTTCATGGTGCTTGAGCTTGAGAAGCAACATTTAGGGAACACAACCCTTATTGTCCTTCCTTGATCTTTCTTATACCTCAAAATCAATTATTGGTTCACCACTAATCTAGTCATGGAACCCATGTGCCACTTGGAGGGGATTTTTACCCTATAGTGTTCATATTTGGTGATTCAAGAACTTGTCCATGGAACATGAGCTAGAGATGAAAGGATTATTTTTGGAGTCTCATTTTTTCCTCCATGAACTATGGTTAGGGATCAAAGATGCATCTATGAGTTTTAAGGACTGATAATGGTGCCCATATTCAACTCAAGTTCCAAATATTCTTTGGAGAGGGATCATGTCACAATTTATATGTGTTTTCAATGTTAATTGATATTGAAAAGTTCAATTATGGATTAAGGTCATTGCTTACCTCCTAACCATTTTTATGCATCAAAAATTGTTTCCAATGCACAAACCTACTCATGGTGTTTTCATTCCACTTGGGGGCCAAAGACCTATTGATATCTTTGCTTGTCAAGGAAAAAATAAAACATCATAATGCATTCTCATGGAAATTAGAGATACCCTCTTCATTTTTATAGAGGTGGTACTCCTATATTTCTCACTCATATTTCTAAGCATTCATATTTTTCATTCATAACAATAATGCCCACAAGTGGAATATGAACATAAAATATTAAGAGGAAAATTTCCAATCATAAAGAAGGAAAACAAAATTAATCTTATTCGATCATAACCATTTCCCATGTTTTAGCAAGAGAGAAACAAATTTGAAGCAATACAAACTTCATACAAAGTGGAAAATACAACCCTTTTTCCAGATAACTTTAAATTATTTTGTGACATTCAAATAATAAATATGTAAATGAAACTCACTTTGAGATTGGCATGCTCACATAAAAGTCATAAACTAAAAAATTTACGAGCTCGAGAATATCTCTCTATGGAGTTCAAATAATAAATACAAATTGATTGTTGAAGATCAAATAGAATGTATGCCTAATTGAAATTACGTAATACTCGTGATACTTGAACAAAAAATAGGGAATGTCTTCATACTAATGGACTGGGATGGGGTTCCTATGGACCATATATAGAGTAGAAGTAACTTGAAAGAAAAAAATAAGCAACTATAAATTGATCTTGTACAATAACAATAACTTTCGAATAACAAGAATAAATAATTGTAGACTAAGAAAAAGGAGACAAAGGGAATGATTCAAGTAAGTCTTATACTCAAAAAATATTGGAAGCTGGGATTGGTGGTCTCTCAAAAAATTTGACATTCTATTTTCAACGTTATGGACAAAATTGGCCATATTGTTGAAAAATAAAGGAAATTTTATTTTTTTTTCTCCATAATGCCCGATAACATCGCTCTTGTGATGTACTACAAAAACATGTCTCTCTTGTGACAAAGGTAGGAGGACATCTCTCTTGAGACGACATTGTATTTTCGTCTCTCTTGTGACGTTGGTGAAATATTTGTCGCACTTGCGACGTTATGAAAACTAGGTTTACCCCATCCCAATGGTCACCTACTATTTGACCATGTTAACTTTGACTTGGTCAACAATCATCGGAATTGTGATGTTATAAATTCTATAAATATGTTTCATTTTATAGATGTTGCGATGAGTTTGCTATAATAACGATAGTTCAAAAAGGGTATAAGCCACACTTCTTGGCGAACAAAAAACATGTATTTTTTTTTCAGTATATGTCTGTGGAGAAGAATGTCAGAAAACATTAGAGGTGGGAAAAAAAATTAAAGAGGGTGAAAAGGGTGATAGTAAATGTTATTTCCCTTGCAAGAATTGTTGTACTAGACACCCTGAAATAGTTCTAATAGCAACAACTAAACAACATTGTAGAAAATATGGGCACATGGATGGGTGATCAAATGAATATTGTCCCATGGTAATTAGCTATATATACATTCATTATCTGTTTTAATATTTATTGTATTCTCAAACTTTTATATTGTTTTATACATGCACTAATTTTTCATGATTGTTTGTAATTATAAAGTTAGATTCCCCCCCTAACTTTATGCACAAAGCACCAAGTAGTAGTAGAAATGATGTTGTACAAGATGAATAACTTGAAGCAGATAATGAAGATCAAGTTAATGATCCCATGGAAGTAGATGACAATAATAACACAGTTCAAGATGATGGGACAAATCAAATGATCCAAGACTTATTCGGTCATCCAGATGAGGATCATGGGGACAATAGTGATGGTATTTATGATGAACCTCTGATTGAAAAGGAAAATAAATGACTTTATAAAGGGTTAAAAGAAAATATTCTCTCCACTACATTGCTTCTGGTGAACTTAAAGGTTACAAATCATTTTTTGAACACTTGTATGACACAGATCCTAAGGTATGTAATATGTTTCATCACATCTACATAAATTTTGACTTTTCCCCATTTTTTTTGGCGTTAATTAATGTGTAATATAAAAAATTCAATATTTACAATTAATATTCTTTACATTAACTATTGATTTTTTATGTTTTAGATTGTTAGGTGAATTTTTGTTACCCTCATCAAATATTTAACCTCTCACATATCGATATTTACATGTCATTATGAAGGACATTGGAATGGAGTATCAAAGTATCACAAGTATCATACTAGGAACCATAAGTATCATACTACTAAAAAAAATCTTTTCAATGGGAAACAAGAGACTAGACTAAAAACACAAAGAATGAAACCTCGCCTATGGAAGTTGGCATATGAAAAAATTAATCCTCGAGGTATGCATTTTGTTTATGTATTATAAATGGAATCATGTTTTGGAATTTTATTTTAATTATTCATTTTATTTTACCGCATTTGATAAATAGTGTTCTGATTTTTTTTATGCTTCATCAATGTCATCATCGTGAAGGTAGTAATAATGGGCCTCCACAAGGAATGAAATGTTATCCCACTCAAGGATAAGATAAGTCGAATCTTCTATTTCTAGAAAAACCTGTTTCTGTACCGAGAAAATAGGTAGCTAATTCCAGATTGCCACCTTGCTAAACACCTCAAATATCAAAACAAATCCTTAAATCTAATGTGTTTAATTATTATCCACCTTTTGAAACCATCCTCGGGGCATATGATTAAAAAAAACTTAGATCTGGGCGAAAATACAACCTCTCTGCACTGTCTGTAACTTTCGGTGGCTAGAAGAGTTAAAATCTGAGACTGTATGCCACCGAAAGATCTACTTTTGGTGGCTAATGAAAAATGAAATGTCCACCTAAGCCATCGAAAACTAAGACTAAAAACAGTTCAAAAAATTGTAAAAATGCATTACCTCTGTGCTTTAAGAACTTCAGAGCTTCTCCTCTAGAGTCTTTGTAGCCTGAGCAAGGTTTTCTACGACCGCTGCTAGGTTATCCATGCCTGAGTGAACTATAGGATTTGGATTTTTAAGCATGAATTTAATCTTTGAACACCTAGCAGCCTTATATGCCTTCTGGTTTTCTTGAATTAATTTTCTGTTTTTCTTCCTCAACTTGACATACATCTTATCAAGTATATGAAAAGAATCATATAATTCATCATTTCTTTCTACTAGATTTTTATTCCTTCTCTTGATTACTCTTTCAATAATTTCAAGTTCATATACTTGCCTGAGAAGTTGATTTATCTTTTGTGATGAAAAATTCTTTGGTTTGTTGGTTGATGCTTCAACAACATGCTGGTCTTGATCTCCCTTAGGTACTTGTGAAAGAAAGTCTTCATGCTCTGTCACCGGCTCTCCTACTGGAACTGCTTCTAGAATACCTTGCTCTACCAAAGCTTCCTCATGCTCTATTGCAACAAGCTGTTCTTCATCCTCAGAGTCTCTGTACAGGATATTTAGGATGTTTTTATCTCTTGGAGGAGATTCTACTTTCCCTGTATCAAAACTGGAATCCAATTTTTTCTTAGATTTTCCAAGCTTAGAATATGGAGAGGGTTGATCAACTACAACTGGAGATATGGCTCTCCTCTTCCTCTTTCCACTTCTAGGAGTAGAATACTTCTTTGAAGAAGGCTTCTCCTTATTTCCTGGCTGAAAATATGTCTGAAATTCATTCCAAAAGAGGAAATGATCCCATTTCCTATTCCTTCTCTTCAACAGCTCACAAACCATGAGTGTGATTAGGCCATGATGAAAAATCCTTCCCTTAACTTTACTTGGTTTTGCTTGAACTTGGTAGGCCATTTTCTTCAAGCTCCTGTAGAGGTAATAAGGAAAGTTCAAAGGAGCTTTTCCACTGAAGTGGTTCATCAATTTGAAATGATAGATCATTACCCTACAGTATCTACCTTCACAGGTTATATAAACAAGGATGGATTTTAACAAGTTCTGCCATTTATCCTCAATAAAAGACATGGGAATGTATTTCTTCCAAATTAAACTTTTATGCTCTGGTTTGAGATAGGACCTAAACTCCACATCCTTGGTGACTGTAGTCTTAAACAAAATCTCTCTAGTTATGGGTAGTTCCATTACATCTTCTATGAGAGCTTGATCTACTATGAATTCATCCTGGCCAATGACAACTTTTCTCCCATCGAAAGTCAGAGAAAAATCCTCTACTACCTGTTGGTGAGAGCTCTGCAACTTTTCACAAAACTTGTAACACCATGCATGTTTGAATAGCTGACACACTTCTGGATGTGACTCTAGGTAGCGTATTGTTGGAAGATTTACAATTGGGAGTAAGCTTGTCATTGATGGCAAGATCAGTGATGACCAAGATCAACGATGACCAAGACCAATGATGGAAAGATCAGTGATGACCAAGATTAGCGATGACAAAGATCAGGGATGACAAAGATCAGTGATGGAAAAGATCAGTGATGACAAGAACAACAATGGCAAATAATAGTGATGGCGATAACAGTGAAATAGTGAAGTGATGAAATCGTGAGAAGCGAACTCACGATAAGATCTGGACCATCAGATCACCAAGAGTTCTGGACCATTGATCTAAGCTCCATATTGGAGCTTCGCATATCACGACTTGGAGTGATGAGAACCTCCATCATAGAAATCATGAGAAGTGAACTCACAATAAGATCTGGACCGTCAGATCACCAAGAGTTCTAGACCATTGATCTAAGCTCCATCTCGGAGCTTCGCGTATCGTGACTTGGAGTGATGAGAACCTCCATCACAGGAAATGCAAGATGTGATATGTAAAAAAGATTAGGACCATCAGATCACATAGAACATGGACCGTCGATCTGAGCTTCATCTTAGAGTTTCACCTATCACAACCTGGAGTGATGAGAGCCTCCATCTAAGGAACAACGAGATGCGAGATCATGAAAATATCTAGACCATTGATTCATCGATATTGTGGACCGTCGATCAGGGTCAATGAAGACCATAAGTTTGTAGTGCCTTATAGCACATCTTGTGGTCACCGCATGTGGTCACATGGAGAAAGGACCTAGTGCAGATAATCTCCGCCTTGGAATTTTGGGGATCGCATCTGGGAGTATCAAGACACGGGATCATACAAATGCCAAAATATTGAAAAGGTGAAATATCACTATAACCAGTGGTCACCGCCTGTGGTCACGTAGAGGAGGGAGCTAGAGAATCCAAGCTCCTTTTCGGAGCTCGCAACATGAAGAGTTAAGATGCCTCATCACAGAATCTCTGAATTGCGAAAGTGCGAAACACATAAATTGCAGCTAATCCAATAGTGAAGATGAAACTGAAGGAGATCAGAGGGCTACTGTTGCACGTCACAGTGTAACTGCCAGAACCACTAATGGTGTCTGCCAGAAGACTCGAAGACACTTCTGGGTGATTGACAGAGGAGATGAAGAGTCTCTAGGAATCTTCAAGAGGGATGAAGATGCTTGTGGAGGTGATTGACAGCTGGATGAGTATTGAATCTTGTAACTAGAACAGAGAAGGTGAGCTCGACTGTCACATAGAAGATGAAGAGTCTCAACTACCAGAGAGGCTAAGGAATCTCAGCATAACATACAGTGATGTTGAACGAGTGGAAAAACGGCCAGAGAAGATGAAGAATCACGATGATGATCAGACAGAGCACTCGAGTTGTGGAGGATATCGATGCGGTGTGAGTATGAAGAAGGATTGTGTGCATTGCATGCACAAGGTGCAAAAAAACTATTAATACATAGTACAAAGAAGGGATTGGGTTGATGTTGTTGCTGAGATTGCGATGGATGTTGTTGAAGGTGATTTATGCATGAAGAAGGATCATAGTGCAACAAATGAAAAGAACAGAAGAAGAACTGTGCAGTGAATGGACATGGCGCACAGAGCATAAAAGAAGAAGAACAAAATGAGTAGCAGATGCATGCTGGAAGTAGAAAATCTTGCAGAATAGTGATGAGACTAGTAAGTTTTTATTGAACACTATATCACTGTAATAGGTTTCAATATTTCATATTCATAATCCATGG
>JASDQU010333445.1:0-10848 GCA_032191745.1 Picea mariana
GTGGGCAACGATTGAACGTGATATAACTATCCAAGAACAAAGGGAAGAAAGACAGAGACAGTTGAGAAACCGACTCTGATCTGGTTTTCTTTGTTTCTTTGTTTTAAAAGACTTATTTTTTGGATGCCTAGACGGTGTGTTTTATAGCCTTAAAACACAAACTCTGGAACAACACCACTCATCAAAAGAAGAAGTAGAAGTTGTATTGAAGGAGAAACCAGAAGCAGAAAGTGCATGTCCATGAGAAGAAGAATAAAAAGTAGAATCAACACTGATGTTGTGCTTCTTCATCGCTGCTTCTAAAGATGCCATCTTCTTGAAACATTTGGACTCATCATGAACATCTTTATCACAAAAGTTACAATGTTTGTCAGTCTTCTTACTTTTATATTTTGCTTCTTTGTCACCAGTAGGAGCGGAAGTTGTCTAAGTGGGTTTGGGACCCTTATATTGCTTGTTGTTGTGGCGAGGATGTTGCTTCTTGGGATTCTTGGGTTTATCTTTCTGATGGACAATTAAGGCTTTGTTGGAGGTACCTACAGTGTTGATCACTCCAAGTTGTACAAGCTTATCTTGCTCTCTAATAAAATCATCACAAAATTTCTCAAGACTGTGTTTTTTATAAGCTGCACTACCTAGCTTAGAAAGAATAAGATAGATGCAACGATCTTCTTCTATCTTTATCTTACATTATTCACATAAAGTTCTGAGTATTTTAAGCTTAGATAGATAGTCTTCAATGCAAGAAAAATCATTTGTACTTAAAGTCAGTACTTGATTTTCTAACTGTTGTGCTTGAATAATATTGTGTTTACCAAACACAGATTCAATCTTAGCCCAAAAGTGTTGGTAAATACTAGTTTGTTTGAGGATTTGAGAAGTTTCTTGAGTTTCTTTAATGTTTGTTGAAAGTGATACATTCAGGAGACTTCATAGATATCATATTTATCCCAACATCAACTGATGTTCCTCTGAAAATCATGGTGTGAGAACGAGAATTTCTCAAATCTAAAAGGCCTCATGATAGGTTCCCTTTGAATATCAATATTTACGCATATGGGCAAGTGATCAAAACCTACAGCAAGGAATATGCTAGCTTCCATTTGCTAACATGAGAGCATGAGAGACTCCGAGATAGAGAATCTATCCAGTCAACAAATTTTTTTTTTGGATCCACCTCTCTTATTATTCCATGTGTTCAAATCATTGATGGTTTCAATATCAATCAACCCATGGTCTTGAATAAAAGTATTGAAGTTTTCACTATCACGATCTAATATGTGAGTTCCTCCCTTCTTTTCCACAAGGGAGGAGATAAATTTGAAGTCCCCACCTAAAATATAGAATTGGTGCTCAATAAGGCCAGTAATGTTTTGCAAGGTTTGCAAGAAGGCATATTTTTCATTTAGTTGTTCCGGTCCTTATGAATCGATGACGAAACTTGTTGCTTTTGATTTGATTCGTTTGAACTTGGAAGTTAGAATTCTTGTAGTAGCAAATAAATTTTCTAAGAGGACTATTGCAGATTCCAAAGGATAGAAATATCTCTTGCAAATCTTTTGACATACAGGGCTACATATTCTCCAGTCTTCCATATTTTGGAAAGAATAGCGGCTAAGGTTGAACTGAAGCATTTATTCTCTTGCAACATGAAGAATTAGGAGATTCAGTACATACATTATTATGTAATATCATTTTATTTCTCTTACCATTTATTCCTCAAATGTTCCAAGAGACAATATTCATTGGAAACTTGGGAAGTAGAGGGCTAGTAAGAATCTTTGATCAACAAATTCTGTTCAAAGTTGACCAAAATGTCACCTATTTTTTGAAGAAGCTGAAGATTAGACTTGCGACCCCTACATTTGTCATTTTAAGGGTTTTTTGGGTGGCTTCAATTTACTGGTCTGCACTCTGAGAATATGGTTGGATCCTTGGGAAGGGTTGGGGGAAGAGAGATCCTTCTTACTATAATGAAGAGATCGATGGACATGCTAAATGTGCTTTGATGGGATCGATTTCATATCATTCTTGTGATAGGCATCGAAAATACCTTGATGATATATGCCCTTCAGTTCCATGTCTTCTAGATCAAAGTCATTTATATCCTCCCCTTCAATGCTTATGTTGACATCCTCCAAGGATGGGTGGTCCAAAGGGGATTCAAAGGTTTTTGGACGCTTGGGCTCTTTACAGTTAGGGGAAGGGTCAAGAGATTTACGAGATTTGGGGTTGCTTTTAGGGGAGTCAAGAACATGGGTAGGAGGAGGATCCTTACGGATGACTAAGGATTTCATAGTGTTTTTTGGTGGCAATAGAGTTGGGAGGGATAGAAGGAGTGGGTTTTCTTCTTAATCGATGCTTGCTAGAAGTTTTAGTGAAACCCTCCTCATCTTTCTCGAATTCCAATTTAGATGGATTGGGAGGGTTTAGCAAGGGGAAACCCTGATAAATATGACCATGTTCATGGCATCGCCGACATTAGAAGGGGATGAATTCATAATCTAGGGTTTGGGTCCAATCCAGATCTTGATAGCTAAGACAGATCGACTAAGAGAATAGGTAGTGTATCAACCTTGTTTACTTTCTTCAATAGATTTAACAAATGTTCCTAATGTATTACCTATGCATGTCGAAAACTCCTTGTTTCAGTGTTCATGTGGCAATGAATAAAGATGAACCTAGACAGGTGTAACATCCCGCTCTTGCGCGCACTGAGCGAAATTATCCTTGAGGACACTTGCTTGCAAGTGATCCAGAATATTATATTATCGGTCGTTCGATTATGATTATGAGACATTATTGATTGACGATATGTTATTTTGATGTATTCACATAGACAGGTGTTATTGAGTGGGTTCTCATGATTGTGTAGGACTTTGGACATTGAAGATGTAGGGGCATTGATGAAACCCCTTGGACTCCGGATCGAGTCAGAGAGAGGACTGTTGGGTTTGAATGTTATTGATGTGACACATGTACATATGATTAGATGTTATGATGATTGATTATTGTTCCTGACATGGTTCGTTGATGGATGTAGGATGACGATAGCTTGCCGAACAGACTCACATGTGGAGTAGAGGGGTCACGCAGGACAACCAGAGACTTGAGGGAGAGGTATGGACAACAACCCTACCACAACCTACTAGCACTCCCGCTGTGGCTCGAACTGTAAGTTAATGATCACCTAGTTCGAGAAGACCCACGATGTCGTGAGGGCAGACTGTGATAGTCGCTCATGATGATTTTAAGGGGCGCGCAATAAGGCATGGTCCTTATTCCTTAAAGGTCATTAGTCTCCCTCAATATCACCTGGCGGAGTATTGACTACAAGGGTTTTTTACGTCTACCAAAGTCAGTCAAGAGGCGAGTGGCACCCTTGGAGCACGTAGTGCGTCTTGAAGGGAACATCGCGCAAGGAAAACAGAAAGAGCCAAGTGGCACCCTTGGAGCACGTAGTGCGTCTTGAAGGGCACACCGTGCAATGAAAACAAAAAGAGGCAAGTGGCACCCTTGGAGCACATAGTGAGTCCTAAAGGGCATGTCGCGCAAGGAAAACAAAAAGAGGTGAGTGACACCCTTGGAGCATGTACTGCGTCCTGTAGGGAACGTCGCGCAAGGAAAACAAAAAGATGCGAGTGACACCCTTGGAGTACGTAGTGTGTCTTGAAGGGCACATCGCGAGTTTAATAGGTAAGTGAATAAACCTAGTCGACGTTAAAATGAATGATGTGATAAGTAATATTTAAAAACAATTTTCCCTAATAAAAATGTCTCCCAGCCTAGACAAATTAAAACCTAGGTCTAAGTAGAACATGTGATCAAAAAATAATAATAAATAAACATGTAACAAGAAGTGGGGTGAGAAATTCAAATTTATTTATTAAAGTCAAAATTATATTGGAGGATTAAAATTTTAAAAAGGGAAATGGTTGTTTTTATCTATTTTTGCTAAATAAATTTTTAATTAAAGAAGAAAAAGGGTAAATGGTTGTTTTATCTACACTTGCTAAATTGATTTTTATTTAAAAAGGAAAAAGAGGGAAACTTAAAAGAAATAAGAAACTTAAAGAAAAAGGGGAAACCTAAAGAAAAGGGGAAACATAAAGAAAAAGCTGAATATCTAACTTAGTAAGGAATCTTGCCTTGGGAACTTGCTTTTATGAACTCAACTAGGAATCAAGGAGTAAGTCATTTAAAATTTGTAAGAGAATATTGGGACACCAAGTAGGGGTTTTAGGAATTTTTTTAGGTGGGTGAGGGAAATACGAATATTTTATTAATTAATAAAATTGATTTTTTGGTGCAACTAGGGGATGGGTGACATGTGTACGGGGGAGGTTTTTCCTAATTAATAAAATGAATAAGGAATTTAATGAGAATTTGGGAAACTAATTACTTGAAAAATCTATAAAAAGGATGGAGAAGAAGGAGTATGGATATAATCTTTATGCGTAACGTTACGCTATTGAATTTTTACTTGACTGAACTTTCTCTTGTGGGAGTTGAGATACCCATCTTGGGTAATGAGTGGTAGCTCGACCTTGCGAGGCGAGATGGGTGATAGCAGTTCTCTGGTATTGTGTGTGTGGCCCCTTTGCGTCTCGGGGGGCTTAGGGGGAAGAAGAGTACCCCTAGCGTTGGCTGGGAGGTACCGGTGAGGTCACATCGGTCAACAAGCGGGAGAGGGACAATGATTCAGATATTTCGCATTTGGAAAAGGTACGCATGCATATATTTTTGAATGGTAGTTTAAAAATCTTCATGTGCTTTCATTATTGTACTTCTATTGTGTAAAGATTATGTTCTACTCAACGTTTTATATTCAATGAACTTAAGGTCATCCCAGCCTTACGCTCATTGCATTTTGATTTGATTCCCTTGGTAAACCCAAACCCTGATTGCTATGACTTTTTCGTATTTGTTTTATTGATCATTTCGAAGAAATTTGGCTTTTTCCCTTATCCCTTTAGTCATCAGTCTGTGCCTGAGCAGCCATCCAGGAGTCGAATCGATGGTCATCACTTCGATGTTTAAATACCTATAGATTCTAATGCCCTGCTTTTTTGTGCATGGATGATGAGTGAAGGATAAATTTTGCCCAACCGTCTATCCCTTACTTATCTCTGCGTTTTTCCTTTATGATTGATCTTTAATCTTGCGCCTTCTTGTGAATATTAAACTCTGCGGTGAATGTTTAATCATTGTTGTGATTTGCTTATCTTCTACTCCTGCGATTGATTTGTTTCTTGCTGTGATCTTCTACTTCTTTTAGTTTTTCTTCCTGGAGTCATCGACATCGCCTACATTCTTCTTGGCTGGAATGTTTATAGTTTAAGGGTTATGGTATCCTGTAGTGCATCTAGGTCCTTTAACTAATGAGAGTTTGAATTCGATTTTATTGTTGAATAGCCATTATATGCATCTAGTTTTTATTTCATTTTACTATTGAAATTACCATCATTTGCGTCTAGATCTGAATTTGTTTCTACTGTTGAAACCATCCTTTATAGGCATCCCCATTCCATTTCGTTTTTGCCCAATTCTATTTACCATAGCAATAGAACTCATTTTACTCTGCGATCTTCCTTTCATAGACAACGTTTTGCCTAGCCATTACACAACACTCACCACACGAAATTTCTTGGCAATTCACACAACAAATTTACACAATTTTTTTGAGCGAATTTATTATACTTGTTCAGTTTAAAGGACAATTAATTTATTATATATGTTCTAGTTTAAATAGCGAATTAATACAATAAACATCATGTCATCGATATGTAGTTTAATTTCCTTCTAAATTCCTTTTTATAATTTCTAATCTTGGTTAACAGACAACTATACATTTGATTGTTTAAATCTATATATTGTTCAAAGCACCATGACTATTAATAATAGCGCAGCGATTTATTCTTAGTAGCACAACGATTGTATTCACTTTGATTGACTGTGTTTCTAACCTTTGAATGACAATGAAGTTTTTACTTGAATGGCCACGAAATTTCACTTTGATAGACTACGTTTTTAACCTTCGAATGACAACGAAGTTTTTACTTGAATGGCCATGAAATTTCACTTTGATTGACTGCGTTTTTAACCTTCAAATGACAACGAAGTTTTTACTTGAATGGCCATGAAATTTCACTTTGATAGACTGCGTTTTTAACCTTCGAATGACAATGAAGTTTTTACTTGAATGGCCACGAATTTTCACTTGATTGACTGCAATTTTAACCTTCGAATGACAACGAAGTGTTTACTTGAATGGCCACAAAATTTCACTTGATTGATTGCATTTTTTTTAACCTTCGAATGACAGCGGATTTTTTACTTGAATGGCCATGAAATTACACTTTGATTGACTGCGTTTTAATCCTTGAATGACAACGAAATTAGGTTGATTAACTTCGATTTTATTTCTGGACGGCTTTCTTGGCATGTGACACAGCGTCCAACCCATGATTTTCAGGGAATTTACACAACGGCTACACCACGATTTTCGTGGCACAATACCCAACACTCACCCCACCAATTTCGTGGCACCATACACAACATTCACGATATGTTTTCTGTGGCACATTACACAATATTCACCCATGATTGTTATTTACACAACGTTTGATAGGATTTAATGGATAGCGTTTGACATGGCTGTGTTTTGAGTGGATATGATAGTCAACAAACTTTTATAATTTAAGAGACAACACTGTTATAATATATATTAAACAACAATCTTGCATTTATTGGGTATGACAGTGATCGCGTATACATGGATTGTTGGCAGCGATTTCAATAGACACAGTAACCCTTTATATGACAGTGAATTACATGACAACAAATTATCTAGACAACATTATATATGATTAACGCCTTACTTAGACAACGAATTATATTGTTATTTCCTTGTCATTTCCCTTATATTGTTAATTCCTTATTAATGGACAACGATCACTTGGTTGTTGACAGTTAGCACATGGATTTATTGATTGATTCCTTATTAATAGATAGCGCATGGTTAGACAACATTAATGGTCGTGATTTTGTTAATGGACATGGTTAGACAACATTAATAACACATGATTTATTAATGGAACGAAATATTATTATGGGACAACGATATCATGTTAGATGTAATAGTTCACAGTTATGATAACATTTATGATAATAGTAACATTTATAATAGTTCACTCCTTCGCACTTAAACATCATGCTTAACATATAATGGTTTATGGTTGTTGGCGAAGTCGATTAATAGCTCGCGCAATTTAATTTGAGTGATGTCATCTTGTTGTCTTGTCTATCATTGATTGGGTGCTTGGGTTTAGTCCTCATGTTTTTGACACTTAATTTGGTCTCCTAGAGCGAGGGTTTTAGCTTGGGTTAAAGGTCTAGATATGTTTTTTTGCGCCATGGTTATGGTCATGCCTATCGCCTTCTGACGACATGACTCATAATGAGGGGATCACTGCGCTCCCTGATGGATAGAGGCGAAGGATAACTTGGTCAGAGTCTGTGCTTCCTGATGTGGGTGTTTGTTCGTTGTAATGGTTGTTGGTACTTGGTTTGAACGCCTTTAGGCGTTGGGTTTTGCGCGACGTAGAGGTCTCTGGTTCCTGGTCATCGAAGCCACTGTGTCGGGTTGTTGATGTTGTCCTTAAGCTTGTAGGTGTCGTCTTTCTTGTGTCGGGCAAGTATTCGTTCTATCTGTCTATTGATTATCGCATGTTTCATCCAAATGCCTGATGTGCTAGTGTCTGAGTCGTTCTTTACTGTTTCCTGATCTGCGTGCGTTAATGTGTTCGTCGTCAAGTTGTGTTGTTTAACTGTTGTCGTTGTTGTCGTCCTGCTTTAAAAAAAAAAATTGCTTTTGTGTAGCGTTGCATGTAGTCGTAACGTGATTTTGAAAGATAGCTGTAAAAAACCCTTTGAAGCCAAGTTTGAGGTCAAAGTGGTCCCAAGAGTTAATCCAAGAGACTTTGGATCCCTATGAATTTACCAATGACCATGTGATCCTTCATGAACTAGAAAAGCTACAAACTCGATCTAAATGGATTTCATACTTGGGCATTTCAGTCACCTTTGGAATGCATTGACCCGACTTCAATTTGGGAAATCCCCCGTTGGGTTGTGGAAAATCCTCCATGTGCAAGCATCCTAGGACGAGAGATCACCAAACTCACCATTATTTTGAGAAGGGATGTGAGAGGAATTTTCTTGAGCTATTGAGTGGTTGGCTTGGCTAGCATCTTTGAGTACCTCTTTATATGGAGGAGGGATAACCCCCCAAGCTCCATTGAAAAATGACAAAGAAAAAACTAGAATATTCAAGAGATGCAATTAACCCTCTGATGATAAATATGGATCTTCTTATCTTTCAAAAATAATACAATAATAAATAAAGCATAAGATATCATGGATATGGATTATATGAAGTTGAAGGAAAATAACATTTTGGAAAAGATTTTTTTTTTATCAATTTCATGTTTTCACCCTTCATGATACATACTTCATTCCTTAAAAAAATAAGTTATTGAAATTTGAATAGAAATATTATTTCTGAAAACCTCTCATAATCTTTCTAACTATTTTGTATCGTTATTTATTCATTCACTCCTAGAACCCAAGCAACAATGGGTCATTGAGATAGATAGATTTCTAGCTTTTGACCAGTTTTGCTCATGAGAAAAGCATTTGATGACAACGTTTCCCTCTTATGCAGCAGAATATGTCTCTCATTCTACTTGAAGTCAAAGATTCGATGGTTTACACTACGCAATTTCATGCTTTCCTATGAAAGATCGTTACATTACACTATAATTACAATACTTTTTCTTTTTTAAAATTGTAAGTTGGTTACATTCTTCCACGCATGCATTTCATAACGATGTTTCTTATCTGTGTAACGTATATCAATCATGTTGCATAATCTTGGGTACGCTACATTCTCGTCTCAATGAATTGATTCACTTTATGATGCATATAATTAAAAAATTAAATCTATAAGTTTTAAAAAAATTATATTATTTTATAATTTTTTTATAAAATTTATATATATATATATATGAAGATGATGATTAACGTCCACTAAGATTGAATTGGTTTATGGAACTTTAAGAAGGTAAGTGATTACTTGAGATTTTTTAGAATTTTGTTTATGTGCTCCAAAAACATTAAGAGAAGCTTTTCAAGATCACCATACTTTTGTTGAGTTAAGAGGTTAGGAAGGTTAGTAGTGTGACAAATATTTTGAAAATGAAATCTAATATGGATATATGATGGACAATCTAAGAGAAAGTGCTTTTCATCTTCAACCTTCTTAGTGTCACAAAGGTGACACACTCCTTCATCCCATGGAGTTCTAGGAATTGACCAACTCTCGGTTTCACTATGGAGCTAGTAAAAATTTGTTCCTATCTTAACAATGCTTATTTTTTTCTTTATCATATTCCAATTTCGTATTGACAATTCATCAGATTTGTTACAATTAAAATAATAAGTTATTTTTATAAAAAAAATTTAGAATAAAAATTGAACTTATCTTATGTTAACTCTAAAAGAAAGTTTAATTCTCTTATGTGTATAAGGCTACGGGATATTGAATTTCTTTTGGATATTGTCTAGGTGGAAACGACTTTTGATCTTCTAGTAAAAAGTAAAGTGTTTTTGATTGGTTAAGAACTCACCTTGGGTCATTTTCATTTGGCATGTTTTTTTCTCAATGATGGCCATTGTTGGATAAGAGCCAATAATGATTGTCCTAACTACCACTTGACAAGTGAGTTATGATAAGTTTTACCACATTGTAAGAAAAAAAAAAATTAGGATTTTTATTTTAACTTTTTTATATTGAAATTTTTAATTTAGATTTTATGATTAGTGTTAATATTTATTATTATTCAAAATTTATTAAAATTGAAAAACATTTTTTTTTTGTCATTTTTACATTTTACAAAAATTTTGACATTTTTCAGCCATTCAAAATAATAAGAAGGAAAAAAAAAATTGTCTAAAAAATTATGAGAAAATCATTTTAAATTGGTGGAATTGTAAATATCAATAGTTAACATTGCAAAATCAAATCACTATATGAATAGATCAAAGCATTGTACATATGTTGAAAAAGCAACTATTACATAAAAAATAATAATTTCATCAATTCCAATTTATAATTTAATTATTAATATAAACAATTATAATTTTATGATTAATATAAATTACAAATTTTATATAATTTTTCTACTAATACATAAACAAACTCATTTTCTTTAAAACAAAGTTAATAAATAAACAAATTCATTTTCTTTTAAAAATATTTTTTTTAAAGTATCTAACAAAATTTTTAAAACACTAAACTTTCCAAAACAACAGTTTTGATAGAAATTGAATTTGTCCATACTTTAATTCATTCCTTTCCATAATACTATTAAAAAAATATTCATATATATACAGTTTAAGTGGACTTAAATGTTAAAAACATATTTTTCCTCTTAAAAAATTGCAACTTCAAATCCGAAAAAGCATAAAGCAACTCCTTAATTTTTTTTGTCCCCAAGTTTCGAACCAATTACTTTAACATAAAATAACATAAAACGTATAACAATTAAAAAACAACAAATTTTATTTTTAACTTTAAAATGCCTATGCTTACTAAGGGCCGAAAATCATTGGTGGCTTCAATTACAGATACAATTGAAGGAAGAGATAAAGTCAGGAAGCGATGGAGTCGCGGAGCCCTGTTTCCACTCCAGCTTGGTCACCAATGATAGTCCATAACGCTGTGTTTTTCCAAACCAAATACCATTCCCATGGCATTTCCACTGCAATAATGTATGATTTATCCCT
>JASDQU010333446.1:0-12728 GCA_032191745.1 Picea mariana
AAATCCAAATTTTTCTCCTTCAAATTTGATCTGCAGATTTTTGGACTGGTGCTTCTGGTACCTTTGGTACTTCTGGTACTTCTGGTACACTGGTTTTCTGGTACGTCTGGTACTTTGTGAAACTAGGGTTTCACTTTCTCGGAGATCCAACCACTGAAAAGGTGCGCTGAGAGTGCCAAACTGATCCTTAGGGGAGGGTGCACTTTTCTAGATGGTTTCGGGGCTGGAAAGCTTCACCATAAAAAAGCCCTAACTTTCATGTACGGTAATAGTGACGTTTTTCACTTGTGAAAGATGCTTCCTTCAGCTTGGCTCTGATACCATGTTAATGTTTAAGGCATTATTATAGATTTTTGCATTTCATTAGATAACAATAGCATAATCCAAGATATTGAGAAATACACAATCACAAGAGACACAACATTTATCCTGGGAAACCCTCTAGGGGAAGAAAATCCAACAAAACTTCCTTAATATAGATAGCTAATACAATGCCAAGAGATCTCTTAAACTAATATAGAAAGTCCTCTCCCAGATATGTGCCACTCTCTCTCTCCTTCTTCTCCGGTAGCAGATATGAACTTGTCTCTCAAACTAAGCAAGTGAGTTGTGTCTAAGTGAGGTGCTAGCTTCCTTTATTTATACAAGTTTGGCACGTGTGAAGTGTCTCTTCACTAGTAGGGCCGACTTCTCAAACTGGGTGGGTAAATCCACCTTTGTTATATTTCTGGGCTTCTTTAATATCTGTTGGGGCCGACTTCTTATTCTGCCTATTATAATTGTCCTTTGACCAATCCGCAAAAGGGGATTTGGTCCTATTACAATAACCGATATGATCAATTCACAATGGCGATTGATCCTATGAATAATATATCAATAATAATAAGAATACCCTGTGCAGTTACATTATTTCAACAGTAAGGGCTAGTTGACTTTGTCGACTAGACCCGAAAATCAACTAAGAATTAGTTGGTCTACTGTTGAAGTTGGAATTACAAGTCATTCGAAGTATCTATTAAGTCGACTGACCTAGGAACTTAATTAGTTACAATTTCTTGGCCGCTGGACATTTATGTATAAATAGATGATCATGTATCAAGTAAAGTGTCTGTTTTGTGTTGTATTTACACACATATAATAAAGTTTTATTTCTTAGGCTCTCACTACTTTGTGTATGTATTTACATATGTGTATGTAAACTCTATGCTTTTCTTTCTTATGTGATGGACTACTGGTAACATTCCCTACTTTTCCCTAGATTACAACAAAGGGTATTCTTGTAAAATTATTAAGATACCCTCTTTGTTTTTATAGAGGTGGTACTCCTTTTTCTCACTCATATTATATATTCTCTTATAAAAAAATTATAGATTTGTGCATTCATATCATCAATGCCTAAGAGTGGACTAGGTGGTAAAACAATGTAAGGTAGCTAGAGAGGTATTGGGGGGGGGGAAGAGGGCCCATAGTGATAATAGTGGAGGCCATTCAATGTAAGGTGGACTAGGTCCACTATATTATTAAATAAGGCTCACTATGGTAGTTAGATATAATAAATGGTTAGTTAGATATAATAAATCTAAGAGGAATTCTTACTTGTTAAGTACCTGAATAGATCTACCAATGTAATCACCACAAATACTGGATACACAATAGATCCACAAAGAAAGATAGAAGAAACCGCACTATATTATTACCAAACCCTTGAGGTAGGGCAACACCATACAATGGATCTTATTATGGAAGGGATCCTCTCCTGTTCACTTGCCTCTTCGAGGGGGCATCCTCCTATTGAGCTACAACTCACAATACAATAATTCTCTTCATGTCCCATTACATTGCTTGAACCCCTTTATATAGTGCTACCATCACCTAAGAACATTCTAGAGGAGGAATCTTCTAGAAGTAGAACCTTCTAAGAAGTCCTCTTACATTTATTATATCTAACTACCCATTTATTATATCTAACTACCATAGTGGGCCTTATTTAATAATATAGTGGACCTAGTCCACCTTACATTGAATGACCTCCACTATTATCACTATGGGCCCTCTGGGTCCCCCCACTACCTCTCTAGCTACCTTACATTCCATCCCCCTTATGAAAGCGTTGTCCTCAATGCTTGATGTACAACCATATACCAGGGTCCCATGGATAAGTGTGGACAATAGTGCTGAAGTATACTAGATAACCAGGGTCCCATTGAAAAATGGTAGCCACCATGCTGAAGTAGTCCAACCACCATTGTAAACTAGGGTCCCATGTCCAATTTCTCATGTGAACCCCACATGGAAGATATCGACACCCAATAACCAACTGAAAAAGATGCTCGCAATACTGACACCTATCATGTGGATCAAAATAAGAATATCCATCCACATAGTGGGAGATGATCAAAGATGAATCTAGAAGGAACAATACCATTGTATAATATGTAGGATGGATGCTGGTAACTAGCTCCTGATATGGGACATTGATGTTCTCTATAGAAGGTGGAGTAGAGTCATCAAATAAAATATGGAAGTGGTTGTCATCCCAGAAATGACAACTATCCATATACCAATCATCGCAATCGGCCTCAAAATCATATGAAACATGTATTTATTGATTATATTCATCCCTGAGGTCCACCATAAGAAATCTCTTATGGATGCTATCCAAAGAATCTTGAATACTACGAAAACTATCATTGAGGCCATATACAACACCATCCAATCTATCATTCAATGTGTCAAACAATTGGGCTTTGAATGCTTTAGTAATCTGTAGAATTTCTTTGAGGGTTTGAGAAGAAATCCATCTGAGCACCTTATGAAAATTTAATAACTCTATAGTCCCATTTTCGTCACAAAAAACCCAAAAAATAGAACAATAAATTACTGCAGAAAATCACGGCGTTTTCCGGAAAACCCTGAAAAACTGTTGAATTTAAAATGCTCATAAATTCACTTCCCGAACTTTGTTTCGGCTGATTGGTTTTTGAAATTGGGCGAAATTGTGAGAGGAACTCATATATGTAATTTGTTTGGGAAAATTCGGCCTCCATATGCTACAAAAATAATAAAAATCGCGCCGCTGTTTGTGGAAAAAACCCTGAAAAATTGTAGATTTTAAAACTTCAATATCGTGACTTCCCGGACTCCGTTTCGGACAATTATTTTTTAAAATTGGGTGTTTTTATGAGAGGAACTCAGATATACAACTTGTTTCTACAAATTTGGCACATAAATATATCTAAAATTTCTGGAATGTCTCGACCCTCATTTTTCTTCTAAAAAAAATAAAATCTGCAAAAATAAAAAAAATATTTGCCCACAATGTCTGCCAAGGAAAGTGCTCTGATACCACTTGTTAAGTTCTTGAATAGATATACCAATATAATCACCAAAAATAATGGATACACAATAGATCCACAGAGCAATATAAAAGAAACCACACTATATTATTACCAAACCCTTGAGGTAGGGAAACACCATACAATGGATCCTATTATGGAAGGGATCCTCTCTTGTTCACTTGCCTCTTCGAAGGGGCATCCTCCTATTGAGTTACAACTCACAATACAATAATTCTCTTCATGTCCCATTACATTGCTTGAACCCCTTTATATAGTGCTACCATCACCTAAGAACATTCTAGAGGAGGAATCTTCTAGAAGTAACCTTCTAAGAAGTCCTCTTACATTTATTATATCTAACTACCCATTTATTATATCTAACTACCATAGTGGGCCTTATTAAATAATATAGTGGACCTAGTCCACCTTACATTGAATGGCCTCCACTATTATCACTATGGGCCCTCTACCCCCCCCCACTACCTCTCTAGCTACCTTACAAACAATAACAAAATAATGACTTAAAATAAATATAAAAATAATTTCATCCATTGATAGAGTAAGGGGAAAATAATTCAAAGCAAGATATGTAAGACATAAAGTAAAGTGAAGGTCCATAACAAAGGGATTTAAATGATTTCAAACATTTAATCTCATGAATATGTAATGTAATCTCATACTCCAGATATCAAGCTTTAATAAAATTTAGAAATCACAAAAGTTATGAGCTCCACAAATATCTCTCTGTGAAAATATTTAAAAGAAGATTATAAATTATTTTTCAAGTTCAAATAAAATTTATGCAAATAGAACAACATAATATCTGTGATACTTAAATGATAACGTAAAATGGGTTTATCCTACTAGAATAGGATGGGGGTCCCTTGGACCATATATAATAGTAGAGGTAACCTGGAAGAAGAAAGGAAAACAACTAGTGATCAACTTTACATGTAAGTAACAAACACATAAAGCTGGATAATCATAGATTGAGATGAAAGAAGGGAAATTCTATGAGAATATGTACTCACAAAAATGAAAATAGGATTTGATGGATGGATTCCTCTCACTTTGCTCCTTTGGAAGACCTTCATAAATATATCTCGAACTCGACCCTTGCTGATGCAACTACTTCTTGGAAGTTATGGAGGATTAGTTATCTTGTTCAGTGAATTCTTGAGCTAATTTTTAATATATTCCTTTAACTATGGAACCATTATGTCTTGTTTGACCCAAAGTTAAAATATCTCATCCTTTATTTCCTTACACTTAGATCATAATTCTTGTATTGATGCTAAATGATCCTCATTATCATTAACAAAGTTATCCAACCATAGTTTAATTTCCTCTTATGGGAAGTTAGTGAGGTTGTCAATCTCACTACTGCATGAAATATTGAGTATATTTAACTCATATTCTAGTTTTTCCTTGGTTAACAATGTGGATTCTTTAATCAGTGGTGGTCCCTCAAGTTATTTAACCAAGTGACTTTAGGAGTGAGTCACTTCTTTTTCCCTCCAAATTTTTACAAGTTGCGATTGTTTCTTGAAGGATTTCTATCCTTTCAATCCAATCGACTTTTATTGGTTTCATTTTATTCTTTGAAGGTAAATTTTGTTGCTTCCTTGTGAAATCATTCATATTTGACACTTGTGTCATAAATATACTCAGAGAATTTTTATAAAAATATTCATCATTATCCAAATCTTGTTGTAGTTACTATGTAAGAGAAGAAATCCTTTGTGACAAATTCCTTAAATTGGTGCCTACCTCCCATGCCTCCAAAATTGTGTTGAGCTGCTTATTTATATTTTCTGCAACATACACTCTGATGCCACTTAATAATTTGGTAAGTTCTTTTACTTTAAAGGATGCACCTAGTGTGCCTTCTGAAACTTTTTCTGGGACAACAATAGATAATGATTAAGCAAATAGTGGTCTAGGACTCAGAGCATCCTCCAACTCACTTATTCTCCTTTTCAATCTAGTATTCTCCAATTCTTGTTCTACAATAGAATGAGCCAGAGCATCTCCAGTGGCCAAATGTAGCTTGAGGATTCCAAAGGGTCCGACTCTAGAAACATCCACCTATGAATTTCATTTCTCTATAACTTTCTTATTCTTAACATGAATTTTTTCTATTTGCAATGTTATGGCCTCTTTATTAAACTTCATATTATGTAAAGTCAAAGACTGTTCCTAAAAAAAATTGGTCCCTCACAGGCCAAATCCTCTACTATTTGTTGACTCTCAACCATTTTCACTACTTCCCATTCATGCACCTGGTTTTTCGTTATCAATTTCCATCTCAACTAAATCATTTCCTAGTTCTTCATAATTTTGAGCACTTTTTTTGCTAGTGCTCCTTTTTATTTTTGTATGTCCAACAATGTGTGATTTATCCACATTAAAATAAGGGGGATCAGTTCCATCATCTCCTCCTACACATCCTTCATTTTTCTCTCCTTTACTTGCATTTATATCCTTTCTTGTTTGTGTAGAGGAGGAACTCCTATGGGTAGGGGGTAGAACCAATATTAGCACTAGCTGCAGTTTTACCCCTTTGCTTATACTTGCTTTGTTGACATTCTTTCTTCCACTTAGTATTTATCACATGTTTATTTCAAATGACCTGTTTGACCAAATCATCATTATAAATTTGTTTCTCTTTCTTGGAAATTGCTATGCCGGTGTTAGGGTCATATCACTAGCTCCCTCTAGGATTTCTTGCATTCTTGCAAAAGAAGTACAATAACCAAATAAAGATACATGGGAAGAAACAATTCCTTCTAGGTCAAAGAATTTGAAGGATTCAACTTATTTTAAATGAAATTAATTCAATAATTCAATAGTTTCAACCCAATGAGTTAGGCCTCTAATTGATATTTCAACAACATGGAAAGGAAAAGAGATAAACTGGTGCTTACTTCTCTTGTTAGAGAAAAAATACTAGGATTTATATTGTCTATAGACTTCAACAACAAAATATCCATCACAAACAAAAATGGGAAGAAGGAAAGGATTTCCTTCAAATCCATACAACTTGATGTAAGTAGACTCTTCCTCATATACACAAATACATTTTCCTTTGAGAAAATTCAAGGCTTTTTGTGTAAGTCTCATCGGTTATGTTCCAATAAGATTGTGTCTAAATTACTTGATGAAATTATCTTGTACTTGGAAGAAATGAAATGGAGCCTTATGCCTCCATAATAAAACATATCAAAATTGAGCTGGATCATTTTCAATATCTACACTACCCCTTGGGGGAAATCCTTCAAATACATTACAATACACCATAGCAAATACCAAATACGAGGTCATGAAAAACCTCTTTGTCTTCATATAATTTGAAATATGACAAGAAATTTCATTCAAAATGATTTCAAACCAGTTGAATATTGATTTCATCCTAACATAGAAGTTTAGTACATGCAGAACATACCTTGGAATGTAGGATGCAAAATCATGTCCCACAAGCCATGAGAAGAGCCAAGAAAAATCCCGGTAGGGATTAGATAACAAGAATTGTTCGAAAACACATGTATTCCAATAAAGGTTAAACAACTTTAGTAACCACTCACACAACTAGATCAAATATCAACACACCGATGTTTTTATGTGGTAAAACCCCTGTGGGGAAACATCCATGGCCCCAACCAACGTGGCCACTTGGAGAAATTTATTAATAAAAAAGATTTTTTTACAATAGAGCTACATGATAGTTTCTCACAATCAATTGTTGAAAAATGACCCTCCATGCTCTTTAAATAGAGATCATGGACCAATCGATTGTCAAGCCAAAGATCAATGTAGCTCTTAATATCAAGGAAAATATGAGCCATCAGATCACCCTATGTCGAGAACATATCGTGACCATCAAATTTCCTAACTACGAATGCATACTAAAGAAACAAACTTTAACCTAACGACACATTGGACCAAATTTATCTCATTGGCTGTGGAGTCTGATTATCTTCCTAAATTTTATGCAAGTCAAAGAAACTATAGGATACACATATTTGACGGTAGAATTTATGTTAGGATTTTTTTCCCTTGAAGGAAATTTTATTGAAACGATAGATAAATGTGAATATTCTAATGTTAGAGAGAAGACTTTGAGATAAAGAAAAGGAAGTTACAACATATGTGTTGTAATTATATCCCTTCATTTGTTGGATAATAATAAAGGAAGGACCTAGAAATTTCGCTGGTGGACATAGCCCACATTGGGAGAACCACATATATTTGTGTCTCTATTGTATTATGTATCTTCTGTGTTTTATTTTTTCATTTATTTTATTTTATTTCTATATGATCATTTTTCTAACAACTGGTATCAGAGCCAAATCTAACTCGCAGGAAAAGAGGGTTTCTGGTTCGAGTGGGAGAAATGGCGGAAGATGAAAAGTTTAGGGTCTAGAAATTTAATGGCCAAAACTACCAGTTATGGAAGATTAAAATGTTAGATTATTTATATCAAAAGTATCTATTTCTACCATTGGGTGGAATAACAAAGAAGTCGATGACCATGAAGGACAAAGAATGAGAGGTTCTTGAGAGAAAGGCACTAGGAATGATACGACTGTACCTGGAAGTGTCGGTGGCTTTAAATATTTTGAAAGAAAAAACAACGAAGGATATGATGAAGGAACTATCTAGACTATATGAAAAACCCTTGAGCTATAACAAGGTGTTTCTAATGAAGTGATTATTTAATATGATGATGTCAAAGGTAGGTCTGTTGTAAATGATTTAAATGAATTTAATACGGTTACTAATCAACTAAGTTCTGTAAAAGTGACCTTTTATGATGAGGTTAGGTATCTTATAATCTTGTGCTCATTTCCAGAAAGATGGAATGACTTGGTCATGGATGTAAGTAACTCTGTCTATGGTTCAAACACTCTGAAATTTTATTATGTTATTGGTGTTATCCTTAGTGAAGAAATGCAACAGAAAAGCACAAGTGAGACACAGGTAATGCATTGACCATGGAGAATAGAGAAAGAAAAAAGGAAAGAGGAGAGAGTCCAGGAAACCATGGCAATTCTAGGAAGGGTATATCCAAATACAGATTGGGAAATATAGAGTGCTGAAATTATGGGAAGAAAGGACATCTGAAGAAAGACTACAGAGATCCAAAGAGACAAAGACATGAAGAACATGAGAAAAATCAAGGAGAAAATGTAAAAGGTGATGTGTTACAAGATGATTTGACTCTTTGTTTAGATAATACTATCGAGTCTTGGGTACTATATTCATGGGCTTCATTTCATGCCACACCCCATAGGAAATATTTTCAAGATTATGTTCAAGTTGATTTTGGATAGGTTTATTTGGGTGATGATGAACCATGTCAAATTGTTGGAAAGGGTAAGGAATAAATAAAGCAAAAGAATGGAAACCAATGGTTACTGAAAGAGGTGAGACATATACCAGATCTGAGAAAAAATCTAATTTCAACATGGAATTCTGAAAGTGAAGGTTGTATATCTATATTTATAGATAAGGCGTGGAAGCTCACTAAAGGATCACTGGTAATGGAAAAACGAGAGAAGGTAGGTACATTGTATTTATGTACTGTTAATACTAACTCTTCTATCTCTTTAGCTTCTAAAGGAGTTGATACAACACAGTGACATCATAGTATTAGACACATGAGTAAGAAGGGGATGCAAATACTTCACAAAAGGAATTTGTTGCCATATCTTAAAAAGGTTGATTTGGATTTCTGTGAGCATTGTGTTTATGAAAAATAGAAGAGATTCATATTTCTCAGAGTTGGAAAAGAAAAGAAGAGTGAAAAGTTGGAGCTTGTGCATACATATGTATGGGGACCAGCTTAGGTATCATCTCTTGGTGGCTCTTGTTATTAAGTAAACCCCCTGAACGATACCCTCCTTCATTGTATTATTTATTGTTGACAGATTCTGGTGAACCAAAAAGTTATGAATAGGCAATGTAGGTAGACACTAAAAAGAAGTGGGAGAAAGGAATGCAAGATGAAATGGATTCATTGGTAAATAACCAGACTTGGGATTTGGTTTAGTTTCCTACAAGAAAAAGAGCATTGCAAAATAAATGGGTTTACACGTTGAAGGAAGAAGATGGAGGAAAAAGAGGTACAAGTCTAAACTTATTGTGAAGGGGTTTGCATAGAAGAAAGGTATAGATTTTGATGAAATTTCTTCTCGTGTTGTTAAAATGACTTCTTAGGACCGTTTTAAGTCTTGTGGCAGTAGAAGATTTTTATGTTGAAAAGTTAGATGTAAAAAAACTTTTCCCATGGGGATTTGGATGAAGAGATTTATATGCAACAACCACATGTGTATGAGGTCAAAGGGAAAAATAATTTGGTATGCAGTTTGAAGAAGAGCTTGTATGGCCTAAAGAAAGCTCCAATGCAATGGTATTTAAAGTTTTTTAGGTTTATGATATAACAAGGTTATAGTAAATATCATTTTGATCACTGTGTTTATTTTAGGAGGATAGAAAATGGAAGCTATATTATCTTTCTATTATATGTATATGACATGCTTGTTACATGGTCTAACATGAAGAATATAAATGTGCTAAAAATGAAACTAACTAATTCATTTGCAACGAAGGATTTGGGTGCTGCAAAGAAAWWTTTTGGTATGAGAATAACAAGAGATAGGAAAAATCACAAATTGACATTATCTCAGGGTAAGTACATAGAGAATGTGTTGGAGAGGTTTAGAATGCARCATGAAAAACCAATTARTACACATTTGGAAAAMCATTTCAAATTAACCAAGGAAATGTGTCCCAAGACATAAGAGTAGATAGAATACATGTCCAAGGTCCCTTATTCATCAACAATTTGCTGCTTGATGTATGAAATGGTGTGCACAAGACCAGATATTGCACATGTAGTGGGAGTTGTGATCAGGTACATGAACAATCCAGGTAAAGAACATTGGGAGGTAGTGAAGTGGATTCTCAATTATTTTTGAGGTAATACTACTCATGCATTATGTTTTGGAGGTTCAAGCATTGTTCTACATTGTTCTACCAGAGGGTATGTTTTTACTATAGGTGGAACAACAGTAAGTTGTATTTTGAAATTGCAAAAGGTTGTTGCACTTTCAACAATGAAAGTAGATTATGTTTATGCTACAGAGTCTAGTAAAGAGATAATTTGGTTATAGAGGTTTATGGAGGAATTGGGAAAAAATAAAGAGAATAATAGCTTGTATCGTGAAAACTAGAGTTCCATTCATGTTGCAAAGAACTCGACCTTCCATTCTAATACTAAGCACATACAACTCAGGTACCATTTCATATGATCCATTTTGGAAGATGAACGATTGAAGTTGAAAAAGATACATACTAGCCATAATCCTGAAGACATGTTAACAAAGGTAGTAACTAGGGAGAAATTGAGTTCCTACTCAGTTTTAGTTGGCCTTCAAGCAAGAAGGTGAAGATGAAAATTTTTCCAGGTCCAAGGTGGATCATAGTCAAGAAGGTACATTGATATTTGATTTGTTTTGATTAGTCTCCGAGTGGGAGATTGTTGGTTGTGGAGCCTCATTATATTCCTATTTTTGATGCAGGCCAAAGAAATTGTAGGATACACAGATCTGACTGTAGAAGTTATGTTATAGTTTTTATCCCTAGAAGGAAACCCTATTTTACATATGATGGAGTTGTATTGTGACAATATATGAATGTGAATATTATATTTTCGAGAGAGGAGTCTGTGAGAGAAAGAAGAGGAAGTTACAACAGATTTTTTGTAGGTTGTAACCCTTCATTTGCTGGATAATAATAAAGGAAGGACCTGAAAATTTCTTTGGTGGATGTAGCCCACATTGGGTGAACCACATATATTTGTGTCTCTATTGTATTGTGTATATTCTGTGTTTTATTTCCCCATTTTATTTCTCTACGATCCTATTTTTCTAACAGATCTTAACTAAATGATCCGTAAATGGGAGGATTATAGCCTATCCATCTGACCAAAACAAACTTCTCTTTAAAACAATTATAACCTTAGCTCTTTGGATGATGGGATATTCTTGAGCAGTCAATCCACAAGACAATTCAGAAACAAATGAGTCAAAAATATGCGGCAAGTCGAGCCAGAGGCAATGCAAGTCGACCAAGTACAAATTGACCTAAGTCAGGTTGACCATGTCAGATCAAGTGAAGGTCTGGTCAACCATAAGAGACAAACCAACCAAAAGAGACCCTAGTCTAAAGGAAAGAAGATTCAGTTGACCAAGGATGACTTTCGATCGAGTATAGGAGAGGAATTCGACAGAGAGTAAATCCTAGTAAGAATGGGTCGCCTTGAGGTTCAAATAAATAGTTAAAAGGTGAATTCGATGAGCAATCACAAAGGGGAAACTTGTGAAAGTCGAATTTAGCAACCGACTACCGAGGATAAAGTATGAAGGCGAATTTGATAACCTACTGAGTATAAAAAAATGTATAGAGGATGGATTTGACAGTCAACAATGTAGAATAAATGTTTCAGAGTGATATTTGGTGTCCCAAGACACACAAAAATGCAGGGAAGTCGATTGTAACATTCACTGGAATGAAAACATTTTCAAAGTTGGATTTGGCATTTGACGACAGAGGAAAAATGTTTGTGGCTCAATTGATAGCAGGTAGAGTGTTAAAAGCATTTATATAGTCCGAGGGAAGCTAATGAACACCCATAAAACTATCGACTCGATATCTATTCCATCAATGATTTATGGGAAAAATGAAAAACGCCCTAGTAAGTCGAGAAAGTTCCCAATGACTCAAAACAAAATTAGAAACTTCTAAAACAAATAACAATGTATTAGAATAGAGGGCCATCAATTTGCAAATTCAGAATCAACTTATGGGTAAGATTAAAGATTCATTATTCTAKTTTACTGACCCATTAGAACTATATTAACATAAAACAAAGTCAACACAAATGGCACACAGTTCTCGTAGCTAAAACATACACAATCGGCCATTAAATTACAATGCACACTATTTACCATTCATAAAAAAATATAAACCATGGTAATCATCACACATAAACTCAGAATTTACCTTGGAAACTCAAACAGGAAAACCAACATTCTTTTGGCTTTGACCAAACTCGTATTTATTCAGCAATGGGAAAGTTATAGGCTCTCTGGTTCATCTCTATGCTCCTTGGTGACATCTTGGAAACCTCTCTACATCATTCACATCCAAAGAACCCCTCTCTCATTGTGGGGAAACATTATATAGAATGTTGAGTTGAATGTGTCATGTCCCCATTTTTAAGTTCCCTGGTTTTGTAGTAGAAGGGACTCCCGTGGCTTGCCATTGGAGAAATAAGAGAGAAAAAGGGGTCATTTAATGTCACTTAGTTAGAAGATATTATATTAT
>JASDQU010333457.1:1242-12753 GCA_032191745.1 Picea mariana
TGCAGGTTGAGGTACAGGTTGATGCATGGTTCAGACTTATTGGTACAGGTTTACAGCAGTATATCTCACATTGATAGTGTGACAGTGGTTCCATCATTCTACTTCTACTTCAGGGTGGCAGGACGGGGCAAGGAAAGGTGGTTGTAGCCACCTTCCGGTTGTAGCCGGAGAATATTGGGGGTTGTAGCCTCCTTCTGGTTGTAGCCAGAGATTTGGAGAGTTGGAGCTTCCCTCAGGTTGTAGCCTGAGAAACTAGGGGGTTGGAGCCTCCTTCTAGTTGCAACTGGAAAACAAAGGAAGTTGGTGCTTCCAATGAATGTAATTCTTCAATACATATAAGAAAAAGCATTCTGTGGTTTTTTCCCGATTTGGGTTTCCATGTAAAACACTGGTGTACTGTGTATGTGTATGATTGTTCATTTGTTCATTGCTTATTTACTCTGCAGTTATTGGATAATAATGCTTCATTGATATAGCACTTGGATTATATGGTTAAAAGGGATTAAATTGCTCTATTACTGATTCATCCCCCCTCTCAGTAATCCAACAAAATGCGTGAGTGAAAGATCCTGGTATCGCTCAATGAATGACTAAATGATGGAAGGAATGATGGTCAAAATGATAGAAATTGAACTAAGTCCAAAAAATATGTATGCATGTCCCCAACTTGAGACTTGTCATGTTGGGAGATACTTTGGCCCACTTGTCCCCATCCTTAGAACTTAGGATAAAATAATTATCCATGCTTTATACTTTAGGAAATATTAATATAATATTCCTTTTTGGCTTAAGCTCCATAGATTATCCCCTTTCTTAACTTTTATCCCCCACCCTTTCCCTAACTCATGGAGTTTAGTCCCCCATACTCTTTTATCGTGGTCGGTCTGCGCGCAATGATGTATTTTATAATAATGATGAGACATATACAAAATAGGCACATTGCCTTTTAACTTCTAGGATTTCTGGCCTAATTCAAAACATAAGCATCCTAGCATATAATAACTGGCTCACCAACCTATAAAACATAGCATATACACAAAGGCTCCCTGGCCTCAACATCGCGCGCACTTAAGTTGCTGCGCGCGATATCCTGGAGTGTGCACACTTCATCATTTTACTGTGCAATACATGCATGCACTATGTCATGAAAGGTGCATACAAAAATGATATCAAATAGCTCACCATATTATGTACATTTGCATTTACATTTACAATTGGGTTTGGCCTAGGGATATTACAAGCCTTGTGATTTGAAATAATTTTCTATCTTCTTTAATGAACCATGAATTTTAAATAATCCCCTCTGTAATCAATATAATTCGGCTTCATGAGCCTCCATCTAAGGAAAGACATAGTTCAAGAGACAATATTCCTCAATGATGACGAGGTATGTTGGGAATGTATTCTTGTTCTTGTCCTTCAAAATCACATTTTCTACACATTGGATTGTTTGATATTCCATCTCCCATAGAACCAACATGTGATACATGTATTGGTAGTATATGAGGGAACTTGGTGTAACCCTAAATTATGATGTAATTAGTGTTCTTCTCAACATACAAGTAATCTATGGGCTCAATTACCTTTATGGTTTCTTTGGAAAACCTTGGGTAGGTCTTGTCGAATATAATATTATATAGGGCTTCCAAGAAGTTGTCACATATATGTCCGCACTTGATGACATACTTATTTCTCCTTAGATGTCAACAATAAAAATGCATATGTGGTCTAAAAGGATTCCAAGACTAATCTATTCGAAGGAAATAATTAGGCACGTTGTACGGTGTCCATCATATATGATGTCATATATAGTTTAAGTGTTTGATTGGCTAGAGTCTCATGAAGCCATTGGATGGTTTAGTTCAGATTACCTGAGATTACATCTACCTAGTTCAAAACTACACTTTGTAAAGTAATTGGTGCATCATAATTACCCAAGGACTCCTACAAATGCATGAAATATTTATCCCCATACACTATTATGTTCAACATCACCAATTTGATCATCAATGACTTCATATGGAAAGTAGGATAGGCCCCACTTAGATGCTTCTAAAATTTTCTGTCACCATCCTCATATGATTTCCATTGGATCATTATTAGTAGGAAATCATTGTACCAATTCTTGATTTAAACAATATCTTAGAATTCATAAACTTGTAGATAGTGGCAATGACATTTGTTGAGAATGAGGAAATTCACCTTTCGACATCATAATATATTTCTCTATATCGAGAATTAGTTATATTGACCAACCATTTTATCACATCCAAACATGGGAAGTGTTATTTTATGGCTACGATGTTGTGTAGTTGTGACCTTCAAATCATATAATTCATCTCGACCTTGTCATATTTTTCTGCATTTATGGTTTCACTAGGTAGAGAAGGAGGTGGGGGTGTTTTCAAATACATGTCAAATAATGCTCCAAATGATTTTCTTTCCACAGATCACACATCGTTAGTGGCATGATTTTGAGGATGCAAGGGCTTCAACTTCTTTGTTCTTTTCATTCTTCACTTTCCTAGGAGCCATTGTATTGGCTCTGTCACTAAACCAAAAGTGCTTAGTTAGAATAATCAAATATTGTATTCAAATGGGCACACATATATCTCTTTTACTATTCAAATTACATTTATAAACCCTTATAACTCAATAGAGCCAAAATATTGGGCTTTGTTAAATACCAAAATGGAATGGGTGCCAAATATGGTTAGAATGTTATGTTCCAAAAATTGGATAACCTCCTTAACAAATGTTATGTTCCATCTTGTGTAATAATCGATGGCTTTTAGGACATATTTATGGTCCTTAGATGAGTTAGGATTCAATTGGTGAATGAAATTTATTACTCATTGTTTGCAAGGGTGGTCTATGAGAAACATGTTGTAAGGGGAAAACAATTTTCTTTTCTTTTCCTACACAAATTTGACACATATGGAGAATTAGGAATGTGAATATGTGAACACAGTGAGCCGATAATATCTTGTTCTTAAGATTTCATGCATTGTGGTGTCACTTGAAAAGTGTCCACTTGTAGGGCCTTCATGTAGTTTGACAAGTGCCTTTTGGCCATATTTCTTTTTGAGGCACGTTAGTAACACTCCATCATAATTTCTTCTAAGAAGGATACTCATAATGAAAGTATATTATGAAGACTTAAGCCTTAAGTCTTTTTTGATTTTTGGGCTTAGGTACGTAGGGTTGCTACCATGTTGTAAAAAACAAATCATATCATGGTACTACAAATTGTTGGTAGCTTGGATGAATTGGATGTTGTAATGCATTGAGACTTTGTTATCCCAACTTTCCTCATTTGCAACATCCTATGCTCTAGCTTCTAGTCAACAAAGGAATTGACCTTTAAGTAATTGGGTTGGTCTAATATCGATGTCATACTCTTAGATAGTTGTCACCCAATTCCTTCTCTTCTCTCCCAATTCCTTCTATGTGAATAAGGATCTCACTGTAGGATGAGGGGCTATCACAATGGTGTGATTCTTAAGTATGTAAGGTGTTGAACTTACAACACACATATGCACATATGAGACCCTTTTTTGAGAAGCCTAGCGTAACATCCCCACCATAATCCCCAATTTAATTAATGCATAATGTAGATATGAATGTGGTTATGACAAAGCAATGCAATATGAAAATTGTATGTCTAAATTTTAATAAGTAAAATGTGATGCCAGTAGTTGGGGGATATGGACAAAGATGGGGGTTGAGTTTTCCAAAAGAGAAGAGAGTGTCTAAGAGGGGTTCAAGGGGGGAATTATTTATGGGTACTAATTCAAACCCATTTTCTAGAATTTTATTATCATTGGGGACAACCTTCTATTTCAATGTTGAGTGTTCCCAAAGCCAATCATTAAACTCATGTAAGAGGGTGGGTGTGAGAGTCACATCCGATAGTTATTGGGAAGCATGGGGTTGAAGTGAAATCAACATTGGGTAGAGTGAGTAGTCAAATGTCTTGGGAAAATACATGTAATTCATATGGGGAGAACATGGAGTTTTTTTTTCACATTTCATGTTTTGACATGAACAACAAGAAAAGAGCATGAAAGAGGAGAACTGGATCTAGAAAAAGAAGGCTAGGAAAATTATGGAACATGTTGGAGCATTTTGGAGCTGGAGATTGAAGAACCAGGTTGTCAAGCCTGAAGAGTGAACTCCTATGGGAGTTTCACTGTAACAACAAGTGTTTGCTATTGTTTGTTGGTAGTTTCTTGGTAGTGAATTCCCTTGGGTTCCCAATAGAGATATTCCTGGTTACCTATGCCAGAGAGACCCTGATAAATAAATGGTACACTCGATGGACTAAGAATAGTGAAGGGGTAAATCCCTTGGCTTGGGAAATTCAAGAGGAACAAAATTAGAAGAAATCCAGGATAACTATAGGAGAATACCAGTGGGTTGTGGGATATTGAGTTGTGAGTGGACTGTGAGGGACACCCTTCTTTTATGGAATCCTAGCCCAACTTGGGGGTGAATTTCTATTGAGATTTGGAACAAAAATTCTATGGTTGGGTGGAACATCCTTCCCAACCAGCTGGTTTCACAATTTTTTTAAAAAGATAAGTGTTTCTCTATTTTTTGATTTTTCTTATGAGTTTTATGGTTGTGCTTTTACCCTATGTATGCAAATGGTTTTATTTGTTGTTGTAATGAGTTAATTAACACATTCATGTTTAATTTAGTATGTTTTACATGCATTAATCTATTGGTATAAGAATGGTTAAATCTATGTCTAATTCATACTTGGTAAGCTACAAGATGTTAGTTAGCATAACATTTCAATTTTATGATTATTTTTGCATAGTAATATTCCTAGGTTAAGCTGGGAAACGTTATAGATTGGTATCAGAGCTACAGGTTCAACATTGAGCATGCATGGGCCAAAACCAACACGCAGAAGTTGGAATTGCAGATTAAAAGTGCACGAATGTCTGCATTATGTTTGTTACAAGTTTCCAAGGGAAATTTTGGGAATTTGCCAAAACTTTTGGTGAAATTTGAGTTCAGGGATTGAAAATCCTCAATTTAAACTTCTAAATGAGTGTTGGCCTATAATTGGTTGAATTTGGGATTTGAAGGATATCTATGGAGAAATTGGGCAAAATCCCCAATTTTTGAAGTGAAATTCATTGAGACTTTGATGTGGGAGTGTCGAATTTTGGGTGTAGAGGTCGAATTGACATGCATAGGGACAAAAATTTGGCCATAACAATCTTAATTTCAGAGTTTCATGGTCGCCATCATTGAAATTTTGAAATTAAGAATTTTGAAAAATTTGGAAAATTTTGAAATTTTTGAAATTTTTGAAAATTGGGAATTTTTCCATACCATGACGTGAAGGCCATGTGGTGGGTGACATGGATTTCCATGATGTCAGTTGTTAGGCTAGGTATGGAAGAAAATGTAATTCCACTGATGTGTTTTTCATTAACATGAAAGGTTCATAAATACAATCTAAGTGATTGTTGGTCTTCCCTAACGAATGACTCTTCATATCACTTATGACTCTTCATATTTACATTAATATTTAAATAATGCAATCAAGAGGATAGCCCAAAGGGTTAGCTCAATTGGTCTAGAGCCAAACGTGAGTTTCATACTTTTTGTTGGTCACAGGTTCAACTCTCTTGATTCCCATCGGGTGAGGCCCCATAATCAGGGTCGATGGTTTACCTCACTTACCATGTTAAGAATTGAACACAAATAAACCGAGATAGGAAATGGTGGAAAAGGCCTTAATCCATTCTAATGCACTTTGTATTGATATCATGATGTGAATTTATAGTACATAGATAGAACAGATCTAGATCTAGATCTCATTGAAAACTCATCAATGGATCATGACAACAACTAATGAATAAATGAGGTTTACAACTCATATCAATGTAGTCTCAGACTTTGTGATTGTATAGGGACTTACACTCTAACATTCCCCCCCTCAATCACAATTCTGAATAATTGTACCAATAACAAAACAATAATTGGTATCATCTTCAATATGAAATTGTTGAACTAAGCTTCGATGAAGATATGCTTGAAAAACCATCAATATCCAGATGTTGAATAGTTCATCTAGAAGTTAACAACTGCCATGTATGAACATTCCCATTTCGTGTATTAGCATCCCAATAATTGATTTGATTTGAGGAGACTAGTTTCTATGCTGGAATTCCCAAATGTTGATTGATTTTTGTGAATGATGGGACTTTGAATCTTGAAGCCTGACTATCATGATTGATGTCTGATATTTCCCCCTATCAGGTGCAAGGTGAGAAGTTTGTTGAAGTTTATTGATTGTATCCAAGCTTGAGCTTTATATTCTTCTATTCTTCAATGATCCATAGTTGAAGGGATTGAGGCTTGAGCTTTGGATTCTTCATGTGGTGGTTTTGTTGGTTTACCACTAACCATTTTCACTTGAAAAATGTGGTGGTTTTGGATTACCTCTAACCATATTCACTCAAACAATGTGGTGGTTTTTGGTTTACCACTAACCATATTCCATTGATATTTGAACAATTTGGTGGTTTTGGATTACCACTAACCAATCTAATTTGAATAAAATGGTGTTTTTGGATTACCACTAATCATATTCACTACCCCTTGAAGGTTTGAGAGAGTATTATTTTCATCAATGTTCTCCCCCCCTTGAGGCCTAGAGAGTACCATCTTTGAATCATGTTTTAACTTCAAAGAACATATAGAATTGGATTTGGATCATCACCAAAATCATGTGGAATATTTTATTGAATTCTTTTGACTATTTTCATTTCTCCATGCAATTGTGGCTTTACCTCTGTATTGAATAAAATATAAGACTTATGTATCTTCTTTACTTGTTGATTCCATTTCCATTAATTTATCCATCCTTAATGGATTGTTTTCTTAACCTTATTATTCTTTCGAAAATTTTCTGAGAGATGATTTGTCTTCCCACAATGAAGAAAATGATGAATATCAAAACACTGTGAATCCAAGTGACCAACTCTATGACAATGTTGGCACTTATTATCAAGATTCTTAACTTCTTCAAGAAATCCCCCACTCACAAACTGAACTGGTTTGGAGTAGTCTAGGATATGAAAGATGTTGCCTTTGTCATATCCCAATCCATGTCAATTTTTGTTGAATGATAATTATTCTCAAGGTCTGGAAAGAATCTTGGAAAGATCATTTTGTTGTTCTTTTTCTTCTTCACATTTTTTGTTGTTGTTCTTGTTGTTGCTGGCATTCTATGCTTCTTCTTGGGAGTCATCTTTGACAAATATTTCCTCCATTCCATATCTTCTGTGTCTTGTGTGTTAGTCAGTTCAATAGGTGAACTCAACTACATTAAATTATCAACCTAGGTATCATAAACTGATGAAGTGCAATGCAAAATATATGCAGGCCTTAACTTTCAATATATCCCTAGATGACTACTATGTAAAAAGGAAAATTGTTCATTACCTCAGCTGTTGAAACAAAGTTATGTTCAATCACAGAAAGAATAGAGTAATGTTAATAAAGGAACACAAACATAATTCTAATATTTAAGGCCACCAATATACTAGAATGCTACAATTTTATTTCAATCATCTATCAATGAAATTTCCCACTGATCATAACACTCATTTACTCAATTGATGACTGCCATATTAGTTCTCTTTGTGTGAACAAAAAGAAACAAATTGCAGAAAGGAAATGACAAAATTAAAGAACCACACAACTGAATAAGAAAAAACACAATACCAACGATGATAAAGAAAATGAATGGCACACTCCTCCTCAGTGGGCCCTCCTAGCTCAGGGAACACTATTTGAAGAAGTTGTATACTAACTCTTACAAACACATAATTAACAATTCATATGGAAGAACAATGACAAGAGCTTTGTATTACCAACAAATCTGTTTACAACAATTCTATGATAAGGAGTAATAATATTAGTCATCCTTCTGAGGATATAATTGCATCTATATATACAATGCAATAAAAATCACACAAATACAAGCTACACAGATCTCAAACCCGTTTATAACTGCAATTATGGGAAAAACCAATTGAAAGAATCAATCATATCTCCTAGATCCTTCACATTTTGAGGAAATCATTCACGAAATACCTAAAAGGTCTTGTCCCGCCCAAAACCCATGTGGCCGATTTTCAATATTCACCTTCATCTGCTCGCCATTGACCCCATAAAAATGTCTCTCTATTATGGCACATATGTCATAAACAATTGGTAAAAAATTAGACATACGCAGATGCAAAATCGGATCTGAATCCTTCATGGATGTTTAAACTTTGATTACCCACACGTTGCATGAATTTCTCTAATACAGTCTCATTTCACTCTTGTGCATTGATTTGATGAGGTTGGCTTGCGCATTCTTCCACATGTACATGTTGACTTGCAGGTTTGACTTTGCTCCTACTTTGATCTAGAGGATCCATGGTCTATGCTGATAGGTGGATGAACTTTGTGGAACATTTTGATGCATTCCATATGTCTAGGTTTAAACAAAGGTTGACCACATCGTTGTAGATAAACAAATTCACTGCAGAAACTCATCTTAGCAATCATGTTGCAGAACTATATTATGAGTTTCTATGTAGCTACTCATGACAATAATAGCTAATTAAAGCATTATGCACAAAGAAAAATGGAATTAAGTATAAAATGGACAATTTACCTTTAATGCACATGTTCTGTAGCTTGATCATGATTTTATGGTAGAAAGGGACACAATCAATTATAACCAGTTCACATATATGGGATTTTGGATGGAGGTTTAGAATAAGGACGTGACAAAAATAATCTATTTTGAGGACTCAACATTGTGCATCAACTATTAAGTCTTTTGTATCAAAATTAACATCAATCATTATTTCTTGTGTGTCACAAGCCACATCAACTTTTTTGCGTGATCTCATATGTATCACATGTTGCATCAACCATTTGGATAAGCTCATCTGTACCATATATTTCATCAATCTTCTCTATTAGATCCTCTGTGTCACAACTTGCATCAAATTTTTGTATGATGTTGTTTGTTGCGGATGTACCATCAATCATGCCAACAATTTGATTACGATTTTCTCTTAATTTTATCTAAAGTGCATCAATCAATTGATCCTTCATTTGTATATAATCTCGAAGATCATTTGATGACTGTATTGTATCAACCATGCAATCAATTAGTTTTTTTATTTTGAATTAACTTCTACTCAAGTGTTTCAATCGATTTGTCTTTCATATCAATTTTATTATGCAATTGATGGTTGCACTCTTGCAATTCCTTGATGTCCTGAGAGGTGTTTTGTAAAAGCTTTCATCCTTTTCCCATTTCTTACTATTCTCTTGCTCGTTTGTCATGCTTGTTTGATTTTATTTCACTTAGGGTGTTGGGTACTACCGATCATGTACCCTAAAGTGTGACTATAATGACTTGACTTAGACTTGAAAGGGCTTGACACCTTACTACTCAATTCAATGCTCACATTCAATGATTTATCCTTCAATTTTTACAATGCGATGAACAATTTAATGATTCAAAAGACTCAAGGGACAAACAACAATTTTCTCTTGCATGATTTTAATTCCCATTTGCAATCCACCATTATATTTTTTTGATAATCCACCATTATCCTTAATGAGTGCATGAGCATTATGTGCTTGATTTACAAATATGTGTGTAAAAATAAACACAAAACACCATCAAGCATACAATCAAATAGGATGTGGGATTGATCCATGGGGAAAACCCTGTATCTGAAACAATATCTCAACCATTTTTCACTTGGTCTCAATATGTCATTCAACTGGATCAACCGAGAACCTCATCAGTCCATCCGGGTGATCCCTTATTCATCAAAACCAAATAATTTTCTCACCATTAATGTTCAAAGATGAGATGCAAAAAAATTTCATTCATGTCAATCCAAGTTCAAAGCTTAGATAGATTTGAATTGCAGGTGTGAACATACAACATGTATTTAAAGCATATTGCAATCTGTGGATATCACTAGATGATACAGAAACATCGAATGATAAGATAGATTGTTGCAAAATGAGAACAACATAGATTTGGTTGTTTGGCAGAGTGGCTTGTTCAGATTGCTGGTTGAAATATTGCACACAGAATGACAAACAATTTCACTATGGGTTTCTTGGGAACTCTACTCAAAGAAATCATTCTTCTCCTTTTAGAAATCTATTAGGACTTGGAACTCAAGATCCAAGGTTAAATTTTGATTATCATCTTAAGAAATTGAGGAATTGTAGAAACAAGAATGGTGTTTGAAACAAATCCCTTCTATCTTACAGATCTATGGGTCTTCTGTGACCAAAGAGCATATCTATCTATTGCATCAACATATCTATGAACTGGTGTGTAAATAAAGCACAAAAATATTCCCATTTTCCTCATTTATATCCCATTTATGCAAATAAATATTCTTCAAAAAATTGAAGTAATTTCACTTCTACAAATCGAAAGAACTATGACCTTTTTTTTATTGTTGCATTCTTACTTGCTTGACCTTTCTATGTAGATCCACCATACCAAAAAAGGCCAAGACCTTTAATCTGGTAGAGCGCTCGTCTTTGCTTTATGATTCAAAATATAGATCATTGTTTTATTAGTGTAGGGAGCAAGTATTTTATTATGGATGACCATTGCGGAGCTTGTATTCAACTCAACACCTCCATCTTATTTACATTGACTATACCTCTCATGGATGACTACCATGGAGGGGTTACTATGCCCTTAATACCAAAGGTGTTCTGATACTAAGTTAATAATAGAGAACAAACAAAATGAGACAAGAAAAGACAGAAATGACCTTAAGCCATTCTAATGCACTTTGTATTGATCTCATGATGTGACTTTATAGTACATAGATACACCAGATCTAGATCTAAATGTTGTTGAAAACTCATCAATGGATCATGACAACACCTCATGAATAGATGAGGTTTACAACTCAAATCAATGTGGTCTTGGAACTTTTTATTGTATAGGGAATTCTAATCTAACATAACATCCATGGATCAGGGGGAAGTATTCAAAGGGTTTTTCATGAGTACATTTCCTAAGAGGTGTTGTTGGGTATTTTACCCTACGGACTAGTAAGCTAGGGTTCTAAGCCTACATGCAGATCATGACCCTTCAGATTTAAACCTTTAACCTTCTACCCAAAACCTCAACCCCTTTTCTCAGACAAGCATAGGAAGAATAAACTAACCTTGTTTTCCGAAGGTTGAAGTAGATCCTCCGTTGAGTTGTTGTCTCCTTGCTACCGCTGCTCCTTCCACAAAGCTTCCCTGCAAATAAGACAAAAACGTACATGCATGCTACTGATCTACTAGGGGGTTAGAAATAAAACATAAATCATATAATGAAGATGAGATTCATGTGTTTCGGGACGGGAAAAGTATCTTTTTCATTACCAACAATATAAATCAACTTACAATGCTTTCTGAGGCCGGTCACCGTTCCACGATCCT
>JASDQU010333458.1:801-12782 GCA_032191745.1 Picea mariana
TGTTAACTTCACTCATTCTAAAGTTCTTTTACTCTACAAATAATTAGAAAACCAAAAATTTGAAGATAACCATAACAAAATTTCAAATAGATGAGTAAATTTTCAACTTTTTTAATTCACACCATTTTAATTTACACCATGTACTTGTTATATGGTTAAAAATCATTGCTAACTTTATCATTTCATAGAATGGCACTTAAAATGTCCATGTTTGAACATCATTGTTGTTATATATACCAATTAAGGCCAATCATTCATTTGTTTGAATGTTGATTGTATTGGAAGCCAATTAACCACTTTTTGATATTAAAACGATAAATTATTAATTATTTAAACATTAAAAATTATTTTTTAATGTTTAAGTTAAAATTGGAGGGAAAATAAGGTAAGGGTTTGATTTGGTCAAAAGGGAAAAATATAGAAGGCTCAGAGGACGAATAAATAGATGGGAAACCCTCCAATTTGGTATTATGTTTGGATTTATCTCTTAGAGCATTCTTGGAGCCAAGATTTTCATTTGGGTTTTGACAAAACCCTTCCATTGTAGTTTAGTTTTGGTGGTGCAATATCCACCCTAGCTAGACAAGGAGGAGGATCCATCCTGGATCTTCATTGGAGCTTATTCTGGTTAGTAAGGTATGCATGAATGAACCATAGGAATTAAAATAAATTTTATGTATTCAAGCATTATGTTAAAACTTAGATAGGAATATATATTTATATGCAACTCAATATAAAATCTTCTCAAAGTAGTTTATAGAACATGTTACTCACATGTATCTTCAATTATTTTGCGCAAACTAATGGGTAGACTGACAAAACAAAAGGGTGTGTGCCCTGATGTTGAGAAGTAAAAGGATGGCCCCAGCTAATAAGAGAAGAATCTACTTGAAACATAGAATGATGAAATTTGATCACTTAGTACTACACCCCAAAAATATCGAAAGTATTTCCGTGTTATATCAAAACCATAAAATCTTTTATGCTAAAAAACTATTATATAGTATAGGCTTCATATAGCCAATTTGAAGAATGCAACAATATCTGCTTTGATACAATGATAAGGTTCTTACTTTGCCTTATCTACATTTATGTTTGCAATTATTGGATTTTCCACATTTTCATATATTGTTTGGTAAAAAGGTATATGGTTATGCATCTAATCTTTTCCTTTTTCTCCTGTTCTATAAATTTTCCTAATATTTGCTTAGTTTAACTCATCCTAAAGTTCTTTTATTATAAAAATAATTAGAAAACCCAAAAGTTTAAGATAACCCTAAATTGTTTTCAAATAGATGAGTGAATTTTGAACATTTGTAATTCACACCATTTTAAATTAGAACATGTACGTGTTATACCTTGAGTATACTTACTTGTTGGAAGTTTTCAGGGGGGCTCTTATTTCAGTACCTTACCAGAACACACCTTGAGTGGATGATGGTACACATCTTACACGGTGGTTTGGGACCCTATTATCATATTCAGTTTGAGTCTATATCTCTTTGTGGAGCGTCGGGTTTTCATGGCATTGCTTAAGGAAAAACAATATTTGGGAAGAGAGGATCATAATGTCCCCATCTTTGGATTCCCTGACTTTATAGCTGGAGGTTACCTTATTGGTTTATGCCAACCTCGCGAGAGGAGTAAATAGTGGTTAACATGGTTCCTCAACAATTGGGAGAGTTTTTATGGATCCCATTCTATTCCATTCGCCATATTTTATCACAAGGATCATTTTCACACAGTCCTCTCTTGATTCAGTGGTGTTTCAATAGTTTCCATAATTTTGGTCATTATTGGGCATAATTTAATTAAATACACTAAATGTGTTATTGGGACCATATTGTCTGAAGGGATACATGAGTGTAATAAATCGTTGGAACCAGGACGAAACGATATAAAGGTTGGAATGATGAGAAAGGGGTTTTCGACATCCAATAATGTATTATAATCCAATTAACCACTTTTTGATATTAAAAAGGTAAATTATTAAATACTTAACCATTAAAAAGAATTTTTTAATGTTTAAGTGAAGATTGGAGGGAAAATAAGGTAAGGGTTTGATTTGGGAAAAAGGGAAATATATAGAAGGATAAGAGGAAGAATAAATAGAGGGGTAACCCTTCACTTTGGTATTATGTTTGGATTGATCTCTTGGAGTTCTCTTCGAGCCAAGGTTTTTGTTAGGGTTTCGACAAAAACCTTCTATTTTAGTTTAGTTTCAATGCTGCAATATCCATCCTATCTAGAGAAGGAGGAGGATCCATCCCAGATCTTCATTGGAGCTTCATCTTGTTAGCAAGGTATAAATGAATGACCCATTGGAATTAAAAGAAGTTGTATATATTCAAGTATTATGTTAAAAATTAGAGACGAAGATAAATTTATATGCAACTCAATATAAAATCTTCTCAAAGTGGTTTATAAAACAAGTTACTCAAATTTATCTTCAATTCTTTTATTGCAAACTAATGGGTAGATTGACAAAAAAAAAGGGTGTGTACCATCATGATGAGGAGTTAAATAATGGCCCCAACTAATAAGAGTTCATAATTCACTTGAAACACACAATGATGAAATTCAATCACTTTGTAATACATCCCAAAAATATCTAAATTATTTTCATGTGTAACGACCCCATCGTTACGACTACATGCAAAACAACACACAAGCATTTTTTTTTTTTTTTAAATCATGATGGAAACAATGACAACAGTTAAACAACACAACTTGAAGAGGAACAAAACACACGTAGATCAAGAAATAGTAAACAACGAATAAGATGCTAGCACATCAGGAAACTGGATGAAACATATGATAATTAATAGACAGATAAAAATGACTACCCGCCTGACACAAGCAAGACAACACCTACAAGCTAAAGGACAACATCAACCAACCCACCAAAATGGCTTTGGCGACCAGTAATTGGAAACCTATAGGATGGGAAAAAAAAACCCATTAAGGTGTTACAAACCAAGTGGCAACGTCAATTACAACGAACAATGCCCAAATAGGGAAGCACAGACTCTGACTAGGTTATCATTTGCCTCTATCCGTTAGGGAGTGTGATGATCCCCTCATAAAGAATCATGCCATCACCAGGAGATATGTGTGACAGTAACCATGTCGTAACATAACATAATTGGACCCTTAACCCAAGATAAATCCAACGCACTAAGAGACCGAATTAACTAACAAGAAGACTATACCCATGCACCCAAGGAACAAGTCGACAAGATGCAAGATGACATCACTCAAATTAAATTGTGCAAGCTATTAAATGACTTCTCCAACAAACCATAAACCATTATCTATTAAGCAATATGTCTAAGTGCGAAGGAGTGAACTATTATAATGTTACTGTTGTCATAAATGTTATCATAAATGTGAACTATTATATCCACTTAACAAAATCCAAATATGCTTGTCAACAAATATACATTGTCCATTAAAATAAGTGAACTACTTAACATTTTAAAAGTGATCTACGTTGCTTATTAAATATTCGACTTTGTTGTCTATATTATTGTTTTCTAAATTCATGGTGTCTAAATTCATGGTTTTTAAATTAACAAGTCTTTGCATGACTCTATTGATAAACTATTAATAATTATAAATATATCACTAGGTAAATAACCATACTTATTTGATAAATAAATATTGTTGTGTAATAGAATTACTCTCAACAATATATAAAACACTATCCATGATATTAAATTGTTATCCACTAAAAATAATTAACAATGTAAAGAGAATGACAAGGAATAACACTATAATTCTATATCTAAATAAAAGAGTTAATCATATATATCGATGGCGTGTAAGTCGTTGTCACATAATTCGCTAATTAACAATATAAAGGAATGACAAGGAATAACACTATAATCATTGTCTAAATAAAGGAGTTAATATATATATCGTTGGCATGTAATTCACTATCATATAAAGGGTTATTGTGTCTATTGAAATTTATGCCAACCATCCATGTATGCACGATTGTTGTCATACCCAATAAATGCAAGATCATTGTTTTTTATATACTATAACGTTGTCTATTATATTATAACAAATTGTTGACTGTTATATCCTATCAAACACAACCATGCCAAAAATCTATCCACTAAAGCCTATCAAACGTTGTGCAAATAACATTCATGGGTGTATATCATTAAGATATCATTGTGTACATATATCGTTATGTATATGCCACATAAATCTCAGTGTGAATGTTGTCTAATTACTGACAATATATATACACTATAACATTAAATTCACTTTCAAAAGTACGATGTCAACAAACATATTACTGCGCAAAAGAGATATCACTATGTAATCAAACAATGGATGAGGTGATGATGAGTAAATGGCAAAAGGGGCTGTGAAATCGTGGTGTAACTATGAGGTCATTGTGTAATAACATTTATTTTTAAAAGAATTTAAAACTCCCGAGAATTTAAATCGATACCAGCAATATCACCATCCAAATGCAGAGTATAAAATGCATTCCAAAAAAAAAACGCAGAGCATAATATCATTGTGGTAAATGCATTTAAAAAAAAAAAGGAAGGTATCAAATCTATCAACGAACTCTCTACGAGGTAAAATTTGCTGGGGTAAATTCGTAATCGGTATATAATAAAATTGTTGTTACAACATATAAAATCACATTCACTATATATTACAATAGCAGTCACTACATCTTAAAAACGATGTCAATTTATTACATTGCAGTCAGCACATGTAAATCGCAGTCCAAATACCAAACCAAGCACTTGGATTCATCATTAAAATCACAGATATTGTACCAAACAAAGTGTTGGGGTTTATCAATAAAATCACAGAGGTTATACCAATCAAGCATTAGGTAATATGCCAAGGAATCGCAGAGATAATATAACAAAAACACGATGATACTTAGCACAAAAAGGTGCAAGGACCACTCATTCAACAATGAATCAATAAAAATCGCAAGGATACTCATTCACAAGAAGGTGCAAGGATTATAGATTAATCATAATAGAAAAACACAGTGATAAGTAAGGGATAGATGACTGGGAGAAAAATTTATCCTTCACTTATTGTCCATGCACAGGAAAGCAGGGCATTTGAATCTATAGGTATTTAAACACTGAAGTGACGACCGTAGATTTGTCTCTTGGTCGACTACTCAAGAATAGACTAATAACTAAAGGGATAAGGGGCAGAAGATAAAAACACAAATTTCTTCATAATAATCAATAAAGAAAACACAAAGAAGTCATTGCAATAAGAGGTTGGGTTCGCCACGGGAAATCAATTATGAGTATAGTGAGCAAGGGGATTACAAATACCATAGGAAAGTAGGTGCAAGAAATCTCATGGAAATGAAATCTTCAACCAAACACATAAAAATAACATGTATAAATTTAATTTCATTGTGTTTTGTCTGATAAAATCCTTGACTTCTTTGTACTAGTCATCGTCGCACAGTAAAGTTAGATTCTTTTCACGTAGATTCGTCTGAGGAGGCATCACTAAAAATATGCACGGTCTTTGACTCAATGCATCAACCATTATGTTCATTGTTCCCTTTGTGTAAGTAATATCGAAATCGTACTCACTAAGAAATTCTGACCAATGTCGTTGTACGCGTTCAAGTCACTTTCCGTAAAGATGTGTTGTAGTCCACAATGATCTGTATTTAGTTCGAATTTCTATCCAATAAGGTCGTGCCTCCAAACTCTATAGGCATATACAATAGATAAAAACTCCAAATCGTGTGTGGCATAGTTTTCCTCATGCCTTCTCAACTTCCTCAATATGTAAGCGATCACTCGACTGTATTGCATCAAGACTCTGCCTAAGCCTTCCTCAGATGTGTCGGTGCATATCAATAAGTCCATGTCCATGTCAGGGGCCTTTAGTATCAGTGTCATTGTCAACTAATTGTTGAGCCTCCGAAATGCCTCTGTTCACTTCTTGGTCCAAACAAAATTCTTGTTCTTCTTCTGCAATTCCGTAATCAGATTTGCTATCTTTGAGAAACCCTCAACGAACCATCGATAATATCCCGCTAAACCCATGAAGCTACACACTTCCAGGACATTCGTCAGTGCAAGCCATTCCATAATAACCTCGACCTTTACTGGATCCATGATGATACCTTCGTTGGAGATGATATGCCCTAAGTAGTGAATCTTCGATTGATAAAACTAGCATTTGAACAATTTCCCATACAATTTTTTCTCTCAAACAAATTGTAGTACAAAGTGCAAGTGCTTTTCATGCTCCTCCATCGTGCGAGAGTAACTCAAAAAACTGTTAATGAATAATTGGATGAACTTGTACAAGTATTCGCATAACACCTCGTTCATCACACTCATAAATACCCCAAGGGCGTTTGTCAGTCCAAAAGGTAAAATAGTAAACTCATAATGTCCAAACCTTGTCTTAAAGGAGATCTTAGGGATGTCATCCTCCTTGATACGTAAATGGTGATACCCTGATCGCAATTTGATATTTGAAAACACTGCCATGGCTTTCATCTGATCGAATAGATCATCAATCCTTGGCAATGGGTACTATTTCTTGATCATTTCTTTTGATCCAGGAGGCTCCCCAGGCTCAAAAAATGCTCAAAAATCAAAATACTCATAATTGAATGAAATCAATTGCATTTCTACCAACTCGTCCTGCTCATTCTGGTAGTATATTTACTTTCTCAAATGGGCTACGTATGCGAGAGTTACCACACTCTGACCATTTTCTCAAACAACTAAAAAGTCAAAGGATTGGAAAAAAGTCAATGTTTATGTCAGAATGACGATAGCATGACATCACCAAAAGACAGTTCATGATGCTGATGTGGTAGAGACAAGTGGAAACATGTGACTAGGTAGATGGTGCAGACTTGGACCAATGGTAGTGTGACACTTGTCAATATTTGAGAAAATGTGGTGGTGCCATGTGGCCCAAGCATGGGCAGCCACATGGCACCCAGTCAGAACATGTGTGGCAAGTTCTGAAAATGTTTGTGTAGTGTCCCCAACGCTGAGCCCCGTTACAAATCATGATATATGCAATGAATTGTAAATGTGCTCTATAGGCTGGTGAGCCAAGTTTTGTATAAGATGGAAGGCTTATGTGGTTGTTAGTCCAGGAAGCCTAAGTATTTGAAGGCCAGGAGCCTGTTGTTGTACTTGTATGTATGTAGAATATTTAATAAAATATAAAAACCGCCAGGTGTAGACCGACCACGATGAATGAGTGAAGGGGGATTGATCATCCACAGAGTGGGAAAGGAACTAGGGGCTGGAAGGTAGGAAAGGGGATGAGTGATGAGCCTAGGGGCTTAAACCTTGAACTAATATTTTAATATTGTTTCAAAAAGATATGTGCATCATATGTTTTTATCCTAAGTCCTTTTGAAAGGACACATGATTTCCCAAGTGGTGGGAGGAACATGTGCTGTTGGAATGCATGCAGTTCCTAGGGTGACAAATGTCCACCCTAATGCATGCAAATAAAATGGGAAAGGAACAGCGGTGAGGGGGGGATCTCTCACATTCCATTCGACCCGACTGCCCTGAGAAGGAGCCATACGAGCCAGTCTGCAAGAGACCTCGTGTATGTCTATTACGGAGAGGAAGCCTGTGTTGGGTGCTGAAGAATGCGTGATTACCCTTGTTCAGAGCCGTGGAGCCTGTCTGTGAGAGAAAACCAGTGTGTGCATAACCTGAACAAAATGTCCCTGTCAATTTCGAAGAAGAGTCTTTGTTTGCCCGGGAAAAGCTGAGCGAGCTTGTGCATGAAGCCCTGCTCTGAAATCTTGACCGTGAGAGCATCTTGTGACTGCTGAACCGGTTCTTGGGAAGCTTGTGTCCATTTTCCTTATGTTTGTTGTGGAACGCAGTTCTAGACTACGTGAGGCTTGTTGGCCTATGAGAAACTCCCTCCAGGTGAGAGAGTGCACAGAGGAAGGAGAGAGCTCTTGGAAGGAACCCTATAGCTTCCACAGAACCTGGAGACTTTCGGTCCGGTCTATTCCTGTAACCCAAGGTAAGGGAGACTGGCAGCTGAAGGACTGTCCAGGTGACAGAGAAGGTGCACTCTCCTGGGGTGGAACAGGTATGTGGGGAATGAGGGTCTGTGGGCAGTGAGCATGGGATATTCCTAGAGAGCGTTCTTCCTGGTGGTTGTGTGTGACTGAATTCCCTGTAACCTCAGCCTGAGTCTGGATTCCTTTCCCTATGGCAGAGCTCGGTCCCAGCTCGGGGGTGGCCCACTGTTGAGTTGAGGAGTAGTGCGGTCTATGGCTGGGAGGTTCGTGGAAGGCCTACATTTGGTTGGTGAATTTCTCCACTGTCATAAGATAACTGTTTAATTATATTCTTACCACATTTTATCATGACTATACTGGATATGTTATCATGTTTTCCACTGTTGAAAGCTATGGATTGTCTAATTATAGCAGTAACTATATGTTTAGTCTGAGAATTCATATGTATCACCTTACTATTACGCATGTGAATATACAATTTGGTATGTTTTATGTAAGAGTCCATTTACAGATTGATTTGTAGAGAGGTTTTAAAGCCTCGGTAGTGAAAGGTGACACTACAAAATGGTATCAGAATGAAGGTTTCAACACTAAGCCTAGATGGGCCAGTGGAGTGGTCTTTGGACTAAGAATGCGAGGGGAAATTGAGTCAGGAGGACCGATTTCGGACCCTGGTTTGCTCCAAAGCGTCAAGGAGACACTTGACGAGTTTTTATTAAGAACTTGGGAAGTATAGCGGTGCTATGAAACCGTAGGCTAGTATGGTCTATGGCCATGGGAAGATAGGTCTCTACACCAATGATCTTAGAACCTTAGGATCCATTCGAGAGGGAAGGCGAGCCCTCGTGACCATCGGATCTGGAAAAATGTGCACAAGGTTTAAATCCTTTGGATATTGCACAGGGAATTGGAAAATCGCGATACACGAAATCTCGATTTGGTTAGGAATGGTCTGAGCCATCAGATCTCAGCCAGAAAACCTGACAGCCATTGGATCTGTCGGGAGGTGTATGAAGGTTAAACCTCAGAAACTAGGGGCGAAATCTCAGAAACAGATCTAATCCATCTGAAAGACGGAGGACACGTGTCGCGAGATCGCCCATATCGTGGATTCATACATCGGGAGTCAGAAAGGGAAGTATTTTGACTTTGCGAGTGGCAAAGTCACTAGAGAATCAGGACCGTCCATCTGAGGAGGACAGGTGGCAGAGATCAAGGGATATCGTGAAATCAGAGGTTGGCAAGGTGAGATTCTAGGAGTTGGGTGCTCCAAGTCGTGAGAGGCGAAGTTGCGAGAGAATCGCAGTCGTCCATCTGAGGAGGACAGGTGGCAGCAATCGCAGAGTCAGTGAAGTGCCAAAGAGATCCAGGATTCAGGTCTCGCAAACTCGGAAGTTCATAGGGTGAGGGCCCAAGAGTTGGATGCTCCAATTCATGAAGTCGCAAAATTGTGAGGAGTGAGTACAACTGTTGGATCTAGATCACGGGAGGACCGTTGGATTAGAAACCCCATCGCCTATCGCGCATTCGGGGGTTCGGAGGTTGAAAGGAGTTTTTTTTTACTTTACAAGTAGAGAAGCACCGACAGTCGTGCACGAGGACATGTGGCAGAACCATAAGGTGGGCCTGGGTGACTGACAGGTGAATACATGTCGCCAGAAGGAAGGGAGTCAACGCTCCATTAATTTATCGTGTCTTGGGAGATTGCAACAGGAGGGCACGAGAGTTTGACCCATGAATTCATGAAGGTGCGAGTTGCGAGAGGCACTGGTATTTAAGCCCTAGCCCACGGTTATGTGTGGAGGGTGCTGTCAAGGAAAGGAGTCAACACTCCATTGACTTCTCACGTCTCGGGGATTCGCGAGATAAGAGCATGGGAGCTCGACATTGAAACTCACGAAGGTGCGAGAAGTGAAGAGTGCTAACACTTATACTTAGACCTAGACTATAGTCATGCGTAGCAGACCCTAGCGAGGAGAGAGCCATACCCTTGTCGCATCTCGGGTATCAGCATTTAGAGGAATGAGTCAAAGGTTTTCGACTCACGAACTCGTGAGATTGCGAGTTGCGAAAAGGGTGACTTGGATTTCATATTTTTAACTATCGGATCTTCGTGGACTGAGATTCTGAAGTTTCGAAGTCCGAGAAAAGTACAAAGACGAACAGAGCTCAGGCAATTCGTGAAATTGAAACACTTTATTAAACATCGATGGTTATGAAGTATGACGAATTTTCAAGAGACGAAGGCTCGACAAAATCGAGTCGTCTACGTATTAGATTACAGACGACCGATGAGTGCCAGAACTATTTGGAAATTACCTCAAATGCAAAGAAATGGAAGAAATACATAATACTTCCAGTTCAAGAAACTTATTTAAAAACGAAATGTCTTTATTTTGTTCGAACTGGCTTGTAAATATTGTGGATTGTTCACGAAGGTTTAATGGCTTGACAAATTTCAAATTTAATTTCACAAAGTTTGTTTGTAATGTTCAACGAAGGCTAGAAACCCGGTTAATCAACATCGAGTATGGAGTGGGGAAAAGTGCAGTTCACCCCTGAAATAAAAGATGAACAGGAAGGAAAGTATGTTAACCTGGGAGTCAAAGGATCTAACTCTAATGGACATGGAAAATAGATGGATAAGGGAGAACATATGATGCAACTCATCAAAATATTTCAGAAAGATGCCCAGGCTCGCCTAGTTGATAGCCAAAAGCTCATGAAAATCCGGGATCGGTAGGGCGAATTCAATTTAAAAATGTTGAAGAGCCTGGAAAGAATAGAAAAGAAATTGGAAAAGGGGAGTGACACAAGAAGATCAAGAAGTGTCAAAACCCCTGAGGGTAGAAGTTGATAAAGGAGTGGTAACAGACATTACTGTCTCTCCCCGAAGCATTCTGGCAAGGAGACACACAATAGTTCAAGCCCGTCACCTACCAGAAAACGTTAGAAATTTGGAAGGGATGAATTGAAAGGAGAAATGAACAAAATTAAGCCTCCAACATTCGATGGAGAACATAAGAAGGAGGAAGATGCCGAGACATGGTTGCTGGGCATGAATAAATACTTCCAACTGTAGAATTATTCTGCCCATGCAGAAGGTAGAATTGCAATGTACCAGCTAAAAGGAAAAGCGTCCATGTGGTGGGATCAGTTTGTGCAAGTGTAGCACATCAGAGAGAAAGAGGTCACGTGGAAGGAATTTAAGAAGTATTTCGAGAAGAAATACCTGACTAAAAGATACTATGACAGAAAGATGAAGGAGTTCTTCGAACTCAAGTTGGGCAGTATGACCATTGATGAGTATGAACAAATTTTTCTGGAACTGCTGAAGTATGTCCCATTCATTAAAGACGAGGCTGTTAAAATTCAATATTCATTAAATATTGCCACCTTCCATAGGTGACAAGATTCAATATGATGATCCTAAGACCATGGAAGAAACCATAAGAAGGGTGAAATGCCTGTACGAACAACAAAGAGAAAAGCCTACCTTTCAGAAGGCTTGGGATAACTAGAAGAGGTTTAAGAAAGAACAGAGGCAGAAGGGAAGCAAGCCTTCCTTTTTCATAAACAGTCCTTGGGGACAATCATCTTTTAAAGAGCCTAGGAAAGTTGAAGGGAGTGAACATATTCCAAGGCCTCCACCAATGGCGTGTTGGGGCTGTAAAGGGAATCATAGGTATAGAGACTGCCCCCACATAAAAGACAAAGAGAGAACTGTACATACTGTTAAGCAAGTTGAAATAGTGGAGGATATGGGTAGCAGAATGTTGAGGATCTACGCAGCCCTGGACAATAAGCAAGTGGAATTTCAATCGCACATGATTGAAGTGGAAGGTATGATCAACAACCGACCACTTGTTATTTTAATTAATTCAGGGGATAGCCATATTTATGTAGATCCTAGAGTGGTGGAAGGTTTGCATCTAATGAA
>JASDQU010333466.1:0-12753 GCA_032191745.1 Picea mariana
GTGTTTGCTGGTTATTATTTGCTGCAAGTTATTTTTGCTGTTGTATTTATGAAAACAACATATTTAATCTTGCAAAGACCTCACACATAACCATTTAAAAGAAGCATGAATTTAACACATAATTTATCTTGCATATATTTTAACACATGGAGCAAGGTCTTGTAAAGTTTATTTTAATGAAGTAGAGGGTGCTTTCATAGCATAACAAGTCAGCCTTCTATTTTCAGATCATTAATTTTGTTTAATATATTAGTAATTTGGAAGAAGTCCATTTTCTAAGTATCACAAGTTAAATTGGAATTATGGTGTTCAAAAAAGAATCAATGAATCCTACAAAACTTATATTGGTCTTTATAACAATTACAAAGCTTAAGAATTCAGTTTTTGGAAAGAAAATGTTGTCTTAATACCCTTGTTACCATAGTGATTCTCTAGGGTTATGAACTAATTCTAGGAAAATTTGAGGAAAACCGAATAAATTAGGAAACATGTGATTATATGCTTAATGTATAAGCATAAGCTAACTGACATTAATAATGAAAGTCTTCTTAACACTATTTCAAACATAAGCCAAATTCACTCAAAGCTTAAAAGAGGTTGGACTAGAGATGCATACTTTCTTAGTTAAACCATTGGGGAATATGACACTCACAACAAGATAGTTAGTTTATTACAAAGAATACATTAGCCTCAACTTAGAACATCCAAGCCATCCTTCTATTATTACATTTTCAAAAAAAAATAAAAAATTATGAAGATAAAACAATTTTCCACTTGCTTCAAAGCTAAATAAGAAGTTGAAAAAATTTAATAGCTTGTACTACTATTTTATGGGTAAGTGCAAGAAGTTCATGGCTGAAAAAGTGGCAAGTCGTGCAGTAGGAACGTGCACTCGAAAGAACGTGCATGTGTTCCTAAATCCTTAGGTTTGGAGGCGGCTAAACCTCCACGATGTAAATGTGTTGAACCTGCATATAATTGATCTAGATAGAAAATACTACACACATTTGCAGAGAGAAATTGAGAAAGAAGAAGAAGGAGAGAAAGAATGGAAGAATTCTCATTAACCATAATGAATAATGAATAATTTACACATGATATACTTTGTATAACTTAATGAATGCACACCAGAGGAGAACCAATGCGCCATAGTGGTGGTCTAGAGTGATCTGGACACACACCAGCAGTTACGGGAGTGAATTGTCACCTATTCTAGTCCCTTAGGTAGTTACGAGAGTGAATTGCCACCTAGCTGAGTTAACTAGTCAACCATTCTTCAGTTAACTGACTTAACAAAGTGTAGTGAGGAGTAGATCAAGGAATCAAGGGTAATGCACTAGTCTGGTGATGATCCCAAGGCAAGTGTGCATTATCATGGTGATGATCCTAATGTTGGATGGTGATAAAATCAATGCAACATCTAGACTCAACTCAATTAGTCAAACCGAAGTGTCAACTGAAGAGAATATTCTCCAAGTGGAATATTCTCTCCTAAAAAATAGGAGACTGGATAAATGACTAATAATGACTAATAAACAAGGAAAAAACTTAGGAAAAAGAAATCCTAGGTGTGTGTGAAGTAACTCCAACACCCCCCCTGAACATCACTATGGTGAAAATAAGGAATGGGTCCCGGTAACGAGGCCATGTTAGGTACACAAATACAAAATATACACTGAAATAAAGTGAGGAAAGAGGTAAAACCTCATGGAAAAAAAACCCTGTTAAGGTACAATGTAAGTAAAAAGAAGAACTACAGTTTTTTAGGAAACTATGTCCCTCAATCCAATACGACTTCATAGAGAATGAAACTTCTGCTCAGTGAAGGTCCTGGTGAATATTTCTATCGTCTGTTCTGCTGAAGGACATAACTGTAGGTCAATGATCCCCTCATGTACTAAGTCTTGGATGTAGTGCATGTGGATCTCTATGTGCTTCGTCCGCTTCCTCTAAACTGGATCTCTGCAGAACTTCAGAGTGCTCTGGTTGTCACAACAGATGATGATCGACCAGTGCAACTGAATTCCCAACTCGGTGAGAAAATGTTGTAGCCACATAGCGTGAATGATTATGTTAACTACCCCTCTGTACTCTGCCTCACTTGAATATAGAGAAATGACAGCTCGCTTCTTGCTCGGCCAACAGATAGGCCCGTAACCAAGACTGAGTGAGTAACCGGATGTGGACTTGAGATCAGTGATATCGCCAGCCCAATTAGAATCAGTAAACCCGATGAGATCTAATGTAGAGTTTACTGCATAATGAACCCAAAAGGTGATGTTGCCCTGTACATATCGAAGGATATGCTTTAAAGACTTCCAATGTAGCTCATGTGGCTCCTGCATGAACCTGGAAACTACACCAACTGCATAGGAGAGGTCTGGTCTGGAGAGGTCTGCTCCCCACTAGTTTTTTGTACAGTGTGTTTTCAACTAGTGGAGTCTCCCCGCCATCCTCAAGTTTGAATCGTGATAGGAAAGGAGTCAGAGTAGACTTGCAGTCTATCATGTGAAATATCTCAAGGAGATCTTGTGCATACTTGGCTTGAGATAGTTTGATGCCTGATGCATCTTGATTGATCTCGAGTCCAAGAAAGAAGTGTATCAAACCCATGTGCATCATCAAAAACTTGTCATGTAGAATCCTCTTGTCTGCAACAATCGTTGAAGTTGAGAAACTGGTGATCAACAAATCATCAAAATACATAACTAAGAGTAGAAGTGAATCATCCATCCTGAGCATGTAGACATTCAGGTTTGATTTACAACATACAAAGTTCTATGACAACAGGTAGGAGTCCATCTTGGAATACCATGCCCTTGAAGCCTGCATGAGGCCATAAAGGGACTTCTTCAATCGACAGACCAAAGATGAGTCTTGCATAAATCCCTAGGGTTGCTCCATATAGATCTCCTCAAAGAGATCACCGTGAAGAAATCCATTCATCACGTCCATTTGATGGACTTCCCATCCCTTGGCTGTCGTAATGGAAAGTGCCAATCATATGGAATCCATATTTGCTATTAGAGTGAAGGTCTCATCATAGTCAATACCATGCACTTACTGAAAGCCTTTGGAAACAAGCCTGTCTTTGTATCTACTAATATGTCCATTCGATGTGCTCTTGGTTCTGTAGACCCATCTGCATCTGACAAGTTTCCTCCTAGAAGGAAGGAGAACCAGATCCTAAGTCTTGTTCTCGAGGATGGATTTGTACTCCTGCGTGGTGGATTCCGAAAAGAGATTTCTAGCAGCCTCACCATAAGATTGTGGATCTGAAGACTAAACCAAGAAAATATTCCTAGAGGAAAATGGTTTAGTGGCAGTGAGTACAATAGGAGGCTCCTCAAAATTAGATCGAGTTCTCCTAGTATCGACTGGATCACCAACAAGATCCCCTACATCCTGAAGAGTAGTATATGCCCACTTGGGCCTCTACTCTGGCTTTTCAACTGCATCTGGATTCTCTGACTCTGTATCTGACTGTACTGACTCTGAATATGAATCATCTGAGTTCTATGAATCTGAGCTCTCATCTAAAGAAGAGTCGGCATGTGCATTCTCATCATCTCAGACAGGTGGAAGAATGAAGGTGTTTGCATGCGGTTGTTGAGGTACATGCGGGACACTTTCCTCAAATTGGACACTACGCTCAATGATGAGTCGACATGAGGAAAGATCAATAAGCCTATATTCCTTCACATCGTCAGGGTATCCAACAAAAATACATTGATTTCTTTGTAGATCAAGTTCCTACCTCTTTTCACAGGGAATCTGGGCCCATGCATGTGAACCAAAAATGTGAAAGTGGGTCACTTCTGGTTTGAGGCCGCTCCAAGCCTCATATGGGGTCTTATCCTTGATAGATCTATGGGGAGATCTGTTTTGGATGTATGTTGCACAATTAAGTGCTTTGGCTCATAGTCTCTGTGGTAGTGACTTTGCATGTAGCATGCAATATGCCATCTCTTTTAGAGATTTGTTTTTCTTCTCAACAACTCTGTTTTGTTGCGGAGTATAGGGAAATGTGTGTTGCAACTAAATCCCTGCCTCATGGAAACGATTATGGATAGCATGATTGACATACTCTCCCCCATTATCAATTTAGAGGACTTTGATTTTMTTTCTGGACTATGTCTCAACCAGGGCTTTGAAATCTTTGAGGTGTTGAAAGACCTCATATTTTTTCTTGAGAAATTAGATCCATGTAAAACATGAGAAATCATCAACAAAAATGGAAAAAAACTCAAAAGAAAACCTCTTTTGTCCCCGCAATTCACCATGAACCGCGACGCGTCTCTTTCTAAAAAACATGGTTCCAATTGCGACCCACCCTTGAGATTTTAAAACATGCACACCTTCCGACCCCACAATTTGGTGTGACTGTTGATCTTCCGATCTAAGATTAGGCCCTCTAATCAACGGCTCAGCTCTGGCACTTTTTAGATTGATGGATCAGATATTCCCCTTCAAAACAATGACCGAGATTTGCTTCGCAGATTGGCCTTCAAGAATTTCAATTCTCAAATTCCATTTCCCTCCTAGTGAAACCTTCAGAGCTGAGAATCTGACGACATGTGGCTCCCTCATATCGACGACTGAGACATTTTTCGGGTCTCTGGACTTTGAGAAAATAAAATATCAAACCTGGGCTCCCAAAGGCCTTTACCTGGAGCTGGAAATATATTGACGCGTGTCCTCATGATTTGAATGATCGAGGATTACTTTGGGCCTTTATCCGGATCTCATGGATTTCAGCCACATGTCCTGCTGATGGGTGGTCTAGATGAGGTCATATGATGTCATGGCTGCTGATGTGTCATGATAAAGAGGGTGACATGGCCATGATTGAATCACCTGGAAATAGTGAAACGTGTCATGCCTGATGAGAGTGTGTCATGTGCTTCGGGTCTTTAGGACTTTGGTGCTTTGGGCCTTCAACTCTTCGACCACTTTGGGACTTCGGCACTTCGACCACTTTGGGACTTTGGCACTTCGGGAAAATCTCACTTCGAGACTCATGCACTTCAGGAATTTGGGCCTTTTGCGACTTCGACACTTTGGGACTTCGGTGCTATACTTTGTGTGATTTTGACATTCTGAAAGCCCGTGAGCCACTGATCTGAACTGCTCTTGTAATCTCCGCCGCTGAAAGATTAAAACTGCCTGCTTCTTTTAAGCCCGAAATGGGTTTCTTTGAATGTTTCACTTTATGTCCATGGTTGTGACCCGTGTGAACAAGGATTTGGACAACTGGTTGTGGGCTGGGAAAACAGGGAGACTCGGGCACTTTAAACATAGAGGGGGGCAAACAAAAATGATTTTACAAGCCAAAGGGGGAAAAATTTAAGACTTGGTCTACGAAAAGGAGAGAGACAGGGAAAAATTACAGATTTAGGTAGAAACCACAAACCCATAGGACTCTGACAAGTTCATTTGATAACACACTCCTTGCACTAGCCTTGAGAGCCCAAAACATTCAGAAAATCACACATATAGGGGATTCTATCTATTCCTGCAAAGAGAATATTCATACATTCATGGAATTCACATATGAAAAGTAAACATTCAGAAAACACATATTGAACACACATCGAGATTCATATGTAGGGAAATTTGCTTTTGTATTAAGTCTGAATGCTTTAAATAGTGTTTACAAGACTAGAATGCAATAGAGTCTCATTTATTCTCTTCTCTCCTCTCTTCTCATTCTATTCTCATAATGCCTTATAATCTCAATAGATTGATCTTTTACAAAAGAGGGGCTTCTCGAGCCTTCCTCAACCTACTTACATTAAATTACATTAAATGTACATCTAGTCCGAATCAGATATAGATTAATATACATGTCATCCATTAAAGTATAATTGCACTTATCCTTACACAATTCAATGGATCTCTCTTCCTTGAGCCTTTAAAACTTTAATTACATTAAATTTATAAATTTAAAACAAAACAGGAAGGTTGGTGCTTCTCTCTCTCAGGATCTGCTCCATCATAGTGCATTGTTGTGTTGGTCGCTGACGTGTTGTTCATTCTCATGCGTCATACTCCTCTACTAAAAAAATCATGAGCTCATACTCATGGCTCCTCTGCTACTATTTTTGATATCCTAGGATCCCAAACTTCACTTTAGAGATGTTCCCCTACTCCTCTTCCTTGATGATGTTGCTGTCCTGTTGTTGTTGCAGGCTTTGCTCCTGGTTTCCAAACTTTATGTTGCAGGGCCCCATTTATCTTTCCACTACAATATCCTCTTGTTAGCCTCCACTTGTTGTCAAATGTCTCCTTTGATGACTTTAGCATCAACTTCCTTATCTCCTCAATATCCTCATCCAACTTGTCTATGGGATGGCCCCTCTCCTGCAGTCTCTTCTTCTACATCTCCTCTTCTTCATCAATCTCCAACTTGGCTTGTTGGATGAGCCTGCTCTTGATTATTTTTCCTTCTCCTAGGGATTCCAATTCTTCACACAGATCAAATGGAATATCATCATGATCTCCTATGTGTTAAAATAATGTAACTGCAAAGAGTATTCTTATTATTATTGTTATTTTATTCATAGGATTAATCCCCATTGTGGATTAATCAAGTCGGTAATTGTATTAGGACCAAATCCCCTTTTGCGGATTGGTCAACAGGCAATTATAATAGGTAGAATAAGAAGTCGGCCCCAACAGTTAATAAGAAGACCCAGAAATATAATAAAGGTGGGTTTACCCACCCATATTAAGAAGTCGGCCCTGCCAGTAAAGAGACACTTCACACATGCCAAAACTTGTATAAATAAAGGAGGCTAGCACCTCATTTGAACAAAACTCACTTGCTCATTTTCTTAAGAGGAAAGCTGCAATTACCAGTTGGAGAGAGGAGAAGAAGAGTGGTGCATCTTTTGGGGAGGACTATCTGTATCGGTTTGAGTTATCTCTTGAACATAGTATTGGCAATTTATGATAAGAAAGTTTTTGCTGGGTTTTCTTCCCCTAGAGGGTTTCCCAGGATAAATGCTGTGTCTCTTGTGAATGTGTATTTCTAAGTGATCTTGTTCTTATGTTGCTCTTATCTATTGAATTGCAAAGAACTATAATAATGGCATAAACATTAACATGGTATCAGAGCCAACCTGAAGGAAGCATATTTTGCAAAAGAAAAATGTCACTATTATCAGATATGAAAATTAGGGCTTTTTATTGGTGAAGATTTTCATCCCCGAAACCACCTAGAAAGTTGCGCCCTCCCCCAAGGATCACTTTGGCACTTAGAGCACACCTTTTCAGTGGATAGATTTCCCAGAAAGTGAAACCCTAGTTTCACAAAGTACCAAAAAACCAGAAAACTAGAGTACCAAAAGTACCAGAAGTACTAGAGTACCAGAAGTACTAGAAAACTAGAAGCACCAGTCCAAAAATCCGCAGATCAGATTTGAAGGAGTAAAAGTTGGATTTTCAGAAATCTGACTGCACCAGCGAACTTGCCTCAGCTTAGTGCATCTATCCCCTGGATCAGAATTTCAAAATTTGAAGTTTGAAAAATTAGGTTTTCCTCATAAAACCCTAAGTTGCAGTCTCAGAACCAGTTGCAGTTGCAGTACCAGTTGTAGTTGCATCCATATAACCAATTGCAATCACCCTTGAAGTTTTCTTAAGAGTTAGTAATGATTACCGCTGCTACCAGATGGAGCCACTACCTGCAAATGTCATTAGAGGTATGTACTATCATATGTTTAATGGTTAAACCCTAAAGAGTATTTGTAGGAGAAGGGATCTCTTGCCATAGATCCAGAAGGATCTCAATATCCAACACATTCATAGGAATGATGCAACCCAGGTGTGATTATTCTAATATGCATCTATTTGTTATGAAATTATCTTGATCAGTGTTGCATGTTGAAGCTATGATCAAATTATTAGAATAATTAAAAGTTGATCATAGAGCTTATTCTCTAACCTAACCTTCTATCAAGATAGCGTATTGTCTTAGTACAATAGATAGGTTGAAGAAAACACTCATCACTTGAGTGAAGGAGACCTGGAAGAAAAACAAGCACTCACTCTTGAGGACAAGGCTCGAGGTTTGATTAATCAAGATTCAAAGGTACACATGACAAGCTGATGACTTTAGTTGAGATAGCAATCATCGTAAAGTATTATACTTGATATCATGTGAGAATATAGAGGTATATGCTTTGCCTGATACAACTAACATCTCCTCTAAGAGAAACCTTGTGTGTTAGTTTCAGATTGCCATGGAAGAATGCTTGGTCACAACACTATGAGGGTGTTGACCTCATTTCGTATTGTATTCCCTACCTTTAATCTTTAGTAAATTATAAGTAATAGCTATAAAGGAGCTACTGTGATGATTGTTCGTGCTATTGCTTTATATTATCAAGAGGGATATTATTCTTTCTTGTTGTTTTTTTGACCTTGCTCCAAGTCACATGAGGAAGCTATAGCGAAGGTTGCAGAAGGCAACGTGCTAAAGGAGAGACCGTATATGAAGCAACCATCATTGGAAGAGAAGAAGTTGACTTGCATAAGCTAGAGGGTCACTCAGAAGCTTCCATGACCCATGTCATTGAAGAATCTTGGCATTGAATATTAACTCACTTCAACTACAAGGTGCTACCATACATATGAAAAGCGGTCACAAGTTTACCGGAACTCAAAGGTGACCATGAAGGCATATGCAATGGATGTGCACAAGGGAAGAACATCAAGAACCTATTTCCGAAGAGGGACAACAATACAGAAGGAGTCCCAGAACTCATTCATTCAGATGTGTGTTGCCCAATGCCATCATCCTCCATTAATGGGTATGTATACTATGTATCGTTCATTAATGATTATTCTCGTAAAAGACCTAGATATATTTGAAGTGTTCAGCAAGATCAAGGAATTCAAAGCCTTGATAAGAGAACCCTTCTGTAAGGAAGATCAAGATACTTAGGTCAGATAATGGAGGAGAATATACCTCAAAAGAGTTTGTGAATATCTGCAAAGATGTTGGGATCAAGATCCCCAACAAAACGGTGTAGCTGAATGGAAGAACAGAACCATACTAGAAGCTGTGAAGACTATGATCCATGATCAAGATCTTCCTATGTGCTTATGAGCAGAAGCAGCGATGGTAGCTGTTTATGTGCAGAACCGATTATCCCATAGTGCACTTGGACTTATGACACCGGAAGAGATGTTCACCAGAAAGAAGCAAGAGGTAAGCCATCTCAAAATATTTGGCTGTCCAGTGTTTATTCATATACCGAAAGAGAAAAGAAACAAGCTGGAACCCTCTAGAAAGAAGGGAATATTTGTGGGATACTGTGAGATATCCAAGGCCTTCAGAATCTACATACTTGGTCACCACCACATTGAGATCAGTAGGGATGTGACCTTTGATCAAGAAGCAGCATTTAATAAATCAAGAAGATGCCAACTTGAAGAAGTATATGAAGAGGAACCTGTGAATCCCAGTATTGTAGAATCCGTGAGGGAAGTTCCCAGAGCTGCAGAACGAGAGAGGGAAGTCGTAACTTCCCCTGATGAGTAGATTCCTGAAGACCATGATATAACATAAGTTCAAGAACCTCCTCAAATGACCTTCTCCCATAAAAGAAATTCTGCTTGGGCAAGAGATCTTATTCAATATGGAGAGAAGTATGGTGTTCCAGAAGGAACCTCAAGACAGGTGAAAAGACCAAAGCCATTCTCTAGCTATACGGCTTTGATGTGTGATCTTCTAGAAGAAGAGCCTACCTGCTTTGAAGAAGCCATTCAGAGAAAAGAATGAGCAGATGCCATGACAGAGGAATACCAATCCATAATGAAGAACGAAGTATGGGAAATAGTTCCCAGATCCAAAAATAAAGGTGGGGTATCCTACAGATGGATCTTCAAAATAAAACATATTGTTAATGGAAGTATTGAGAAAGCAAGATTTGTCACTCATGGCTTTTCCTAGAAGGAAGGCATTGGCTATGAAGAGACATTCTCTTCTCTAGCCAGATACACTTCGATTAGGACCATCATAGCTCTTACAGCTAAGATGAAGTTGAAGCTGGACCAGATGGACGTGAAGACAACTTTCCTAAACGGTGTTATCAAAGAGGAAGTGTATATAGAGCAACCTTAAGGATTTGAGGTAAAAGACATGAAGTCTCATGTCTGCAGATTGAAGAAAGCCTTATACGGATTGAAGCAATCTCCTAGAGCTTGTTATGTCCATATAGACAGTTTCTTGATGAGCTTATGCTTTACCAAGAGTAAAGCAGACTCAAATCTCTACTTCAAAAGTATGGATAATGAGCTAGTAATCTTACTTCTATATGTGGATGACTTATTCTTAACTGGAGAAGAAAATCTCATCACTGAATGTAAAAAGAGACTTGCCACAGAATTTGAAATGAAATACCTTGATCTAATGCATTACTTCTTAGGCCTTGAGGTATGGCAGAGTCCATAAAGGATCCTCCTTAACCAAGGGAAGTACACGGTCAAAATCTTAAAGAGATTCGACATGCTAGAATGTAAGTACATGAATACACCCATGGAAGCGAAGATGAAGCTGCTGGTCGATACTTCGTCAGACTTGATAGATGCCACATTGTACAGACAGATTATTAGATTGCTGATGTACCTGACAAACACCAGACTAGACATCTGTTTTGCAGTGAACACCTTGAGTCAGTTTCTTGTAGAACCTAGACGTGTTCACCTAGTGGCTGCAAAACATGTGATGAGGTACCTTAAAGGTACAATGGATTATGGTCTCAACTATGATGGAGATCATGACTTCACATTGAGTGGATATATTGATGCAGATTGGGCAAGAAGCGTTGCTGACAGAAAAAGCACTTCCGGATGCTGTTTCAGTTTAGGATCAGCCATGATCTCGTGGTAGAGTAGGAAACAATCTAGTATTTCTCTTAGCACAGTAGAAGCAGAGTACATTTCCACATGTTCTGCTAGCTGCGAAGCTATATGGCTTTGAAAGTTGTTGACTAGCCTATTTGACTTGGAGATGAGAGAAACCGTGATTCTATGTGACAACCAGAGCTGAATAAAGATGAAAGAGAATCCTGTATTCCACGACAGGTCGAAGCACATAGAGATCCGCTATCATTTCATCTGCGACATGGTACAGAGAGGAACCTTGAAGCTCCAATACATTAGCATGGATGAACAGGGTGCTGACGCGTTGACCAAACCTCTATCTCATGTAAAGTTTGAACACTTTCGAGATAAGCTTGGTATAGTCCGAAAAGTCCCTCCCTGAAAGGGGGAGTATAAATATTTATTCCTTGCTTCTGACCTCGCTGTTAGACGTAAATCAAGATGAGTCATTGCTTCTGACCTTGTTGTTAGACGTAAAGCATGACATTGTGTGTTCCTTTCTTCTGACCTTACTGTTAGACATAAATCAAGATGAGTCATCGCTTCTGACCTCGCTGTTAGATGTAAAGCATGACGCTGTGTGTTCCTTGCTTCTGACCTCGCTGTTAGACGTAAAGCAAGATGAGTCATTGCTTCTGACCTCGCTGTTAGACATAAAGCATGACATTGTCTGTTCCTTGCTTCTGACCTCGCTGTTAGATGTAAAGCAAGATGATTCCTTGCTTCTGACCTATTTGTTAGACGTAAAGCAAGATGATTCCTCGCTTCTGACCTCGTTGTTAGACGTAAAGCGAGATGATGATGTGTTCCTTGCTTTTGACCTAGTTGTTAGATGTAAAGCAAGATGATTCCTCACTTTTGACCTCGTTGTTAGATGTAAAGCGAGATGTTGATGTGTTCCTTGCTTCTGACCTCATTGTTAGACGTAAAGCAAGATGATTCCTTGCTTCTGATCTAGCTGTTAGACTTAAAGTGAGATGATGATGTGTTCCTTGCTTCTGACCTAGTTGTTAGACGTAAAGCAAGATGATTCCTTACTTCTGACCTCGTTGTTAGACGTAAAACAAGATGTGACTGACACTGAGCTACCAGCTTAACCACTGTGACATTGAGCCAGTGTAGTACTGTGATGTGCCAGCCTAGTGATGTGATGAGGTATCATTTTTACTGATACATTTTGATGCAGATGATGATGGCATTCTTTCGAGAATGATGATGCTGTCGATGAAGAAAACTTCTGATGACTCATAAATATGCTAGCCAATGTTTCAAGATGATATTGACGATACTGTCGTTCTGATGCCACTGATGATGCAGACCTCTCTCGCCTGATGCTGTTGAAGAATTCCCTTCTTGTTAAGGGGGAGTGTTAAAATAATGTAACTGCAAAGAGTATTCTTATTCTTATTGTTATTTTATTCATAGGATTAATCCCCATTGTGGATTAATCATGTCGGTAATTGTATTAGGACCAAATCCCCTTCTGTGGATTGGTCAACAGACAATTATAATAGGCAAAATAAGAAGTCGTCCCCAACAGTTAATAAGAAGACCTAGAAATATAATAAAGGTGGGTTTACCCACCCAGATTAAGAAGTCAGCCCTGTCAGTGAAGAGACACTTCACACATGCCAAAACTTGTATAAATAAAGGAGGCTAACGCCTCATTTGAACACAACTCACTTGCTCATTTTCTTAAGAGGCAAGCTGCAATTACCAGTTGGAGAGAGGAGAAGAAGAGTGGCACATCTTTTGGGGAGGACTATCTGTATTGGTTTGAGTTATCTCTTGAACATTGTATTGACAATTTATGATAAGGAAGTTTTTGCTGGGTTTTCTTCCCCTAGAGGGTTTCCCATG
>JASDQU010333468.1:1312-12753 GCA_032191745.1 Picea mariana
CCTGATGAAGGAGGTCTCCAAATGATCTGAAACTATCCAAGAATATAGATCGGGTGATGGTAAGAACAACCCAGGTGCCCGAATCTCCAAGATCCCTCTCAATCACTGTAGATATGAAATCTCCACTGAATGGTGCGCCCCACTAGATGACTGAAACCCTAGCAGGTTCGGCCCTGATGAAGGAGCCCTCCAAATGCTCTGAAACTCTCCAAGAATATAGATCGGTCTATGAGAATCCCATGGGAGAAGTTTCGGGCTCAGATTTCAAGCAGATCTCTCTAGATCTGAGTTTTACTGAATCACAGGAAGTCCCCTATGGCTCCGAGACGTCCCAATCTGCAGACAAATGTAGAATGATGATAACCCTCTAGAAAATCCCTCAAACTGATTGTCATCCCCCTTCTGAAGCACTAGATGGAGATGGGCTGAGACTAGAATGGTGTGGAGGAGTATTTCATCCCCGAGACCAAGCTGTGGAACAAGGTGAGTGGATATTTCACCACTGAGTTGCTCACAAGGGTTTGTACAACAAACCCCCAAATTGAATGCTCAAGAGCAATAGCAAATGCTAATCCAAAACCAGAATGAGTAATAGGTGCACCCTAGCCTCTTACTTATACTTTTCCTTCTAACTCTATGTTGAGTTAGGTTAACTCCCAAGGTTAATCTTGTATTCTTCTGTTGAGTTATCTTTTACTCCTTTCCTTTTCCTTTCTTAAGTCAACTAAAAAATATAAATTTTAACTTCTTGACTTTTCCCTCCTTTAGTGTGAGACTATGACCTAGTGGGGGTGCCCAGACCACTGAGTCTCCTCATTACCTCTCTAAGAGGTGGGGGACATTACAAGAGAGAACAATGCTCCTTCTCCTAAAACACCTCAACCTACAAGGTTGACACCTCAACAATTGGAGGAAAGAAAAGCAAAAGGTTTATGCTTTAATAGTGACAACAAGTACAGTAAGGGACATAAGTATGGTGAGAAGAAATTATTCTACATAGATTGTGAAGAGGAAGAAGAACAAGAACAAGANCAAAAGGTATGAATTGCTTCTTTATATTTAGAACCTAATCAATTTGTATGGTATTGATGGCTTTGTTCTCGCAAATCACTCGTCACTTGGAAAATTTTTACAGAAGAAATGATAGAACACAATGAGGATACAAGGAGCAATACCTTCTTTAGCCAATTGATAAATCTCAAGCAAAAGGGTTCAGTTACCGAGCACATTGAGAACTTCCAAAGATTGAATATAAAGGTAACCAATATTCCAGATGAGAAATTGATTGATGTATTCATAGGAACTTTAAAGGATAACATTCAACATGAGGTTCACCTTTGGGAACCAAAATCATTGGAGAATGCATTTAAAGTGGCAAGAAATGTTGAAAGTAAAAATATGGCTATGGCTACTAGAAGGACCAATCCTAACATCTATAGAGAAAACAATGCTCCTTCTTCTAAAACACCTCAACCTACAAGGTTGATACCTCAACAATTGGAGGAAAGAAAAGAAAAAGGTTTATGCTTTAATTGTGACAGCAAGTATAGTAAGGGACATAAGTGTGGTGAGCAGAAATTATTCTACATAGAGTGTGAAGAGGAAGAAGAAGAAGAACAAGAACCATCTCAAGATGAAAAAGTAGAAGCAATTTCATCTGAAGACTTGACTCCCACGATATCGTGTAATGCATTGGCTAGAATTAGCACTCCTCAAACCCTCAAGATCGAAGGATACATCAAAAAGAAAAAGGTAATAGTCCTAATTGATTCTGGCAGTACTCATAATTTCATTCACTATAAATTAACCAAAGATCTCAATTGCTTTGTATATCCAGTGCCAAACTTTCAAGTAATGATTGCAGATGGAGGAACTATCAATTGCTCANCTATGGGGGAATATGTAATGAATAGTCCAATGATTGCTATACCCATGGGTGGTGCAGATGTTGTACTAGGAATCCAATGGTTACAATCATTAGAAACAATGGATTTTAATTTTCAAGAACTTTTCATGAAATATTCATTGGAAGGAAAAGAAATTGAGTTAAGAGGTATCACAGGGAAACCCGGTGTTATCACTGAAATTTCGTCTGCACATAGCGACAAGAACTCCACATCATCAAAACACCAATGAATTCATTCATGGCACTGAATTAATTTCACAGCACTCCAGAAGGGCCAAAAACTATACAAAGTAACCAAAAATTGAAGGGCGCTTTACAGCAGTTTGGTGCACACGCGCATGCGCAGGACATGTTAGCACTCTGTAATTTGCCTAAGGCTGCTGAGGCAAACACAGAGGTAACCTCGAACCGCTTTGAGTCTTGGATCTAGCCCTCCAAGACTCAGAGAGGGATCTCTCTTTAAGATTTAGCTTTGTTTGGGCAATAGGACTGATGTTAGACTAGTTATAAAGCAAGGTAAATATAGGGTTTTTTATTTTGAGGTGGTTAGTTTGGGACAGCAAAGAGAGCCATTGGGCAAATGGGGTCTGCGATTGAAAGTGATTCACATATCAGATCTGGACAAGACTGTTACACAAGGCAAGGTAGCAGAAACATTGGATCGATTTAAGTTTAAATGGCGTGGATGCGAGGAGAAATAGGTGAGGAAAAAGGCAGGCAAATGAGAACTTAAGAATCCCTAAGCTAGCCTTTTTAGAAGATAAACATCAAATCACCACAAGCCGAGAGGCAGAGTATTGGATAATAAATTCTACCCCTATCACTTTCCTTCTAGAGATTGGAATAGAAAAAAAATTGTGAAGAAAACAGGAAACACATTAACAAAGAAGAAAGACATCACCAATATCTCTACACAAGAATCCTGAGAACAGCATGTACATCACTGGTATATCATTAAAAATAACAGAGAAATGTTCTCTGGCTGAAACACAGCCATCACCCAACAGTGAAAATGAAAATTACAGCTCTGGACCTCTCACACAGGTTGAGCCTCTCATATCAGCCCAGTCAAACCCTCTATTAGTTTTTTACATCACTATAAATAATAGAAATCCCCCCAAGCCTTCAAAGATTCGGGCTCTGCCTCTAGTTTCTCAAAATAGGAAAGAGTTACACAATAAACACTTGTCAATTCATTCCTAAAACAAATCGAACAACAAATAAATGAAAACTGAATTTGATCTCTGCTGCTTGACATCTGGAACAGGTTGGAGGTTATTGAAACTCGCTGGCAAATTCACTTCAATGGAATTAAAACAGATAGATGCAGAGTTAGTTGAATGCTGGGGGTTGTTTTAAGAGCAGCTGCCAGTTGTAGTATCGATGCCTTTAAACAATGATGCTCTGCCACCTGTGTGTAACTGCCATGCTACCTTTTCTTAACTGCTCTGCCACCGTGGTCTGGAGGTGATCATTTTATTGCTGGCTGCTCAAAATTTGAATGTCATGCAACAGATGTGCTCAGGGGTGATCTCACCTTAAACAACACGTGCCCATAAATCAGGGTCGTTTCTATCTTTAAGATTAAGTAGAAGAGACCTGGCCTTTTCTTTGTACTTCTTGTTAATACTGCCATATATCCTGGGGAGTTTAGTTTCAACTTTTATTGATACAATCTGTGCTAATTCCGAACTTTGCATAGTCTTTTCATGTCTTTCGCTTTGAATCTCCTCCCTTCTCTTTCTCTGATTTGATCCATTTAAAGGTACTCATCTCTGCATCATCACAACACTTCCTGGGGGTTCAAACGCAGAGCATAGTCACTGTTCACTGCATGTGCATGGACAACTATAGAATAGAGTATGTGTAGAAGTGCCATTGTATTTTCCACTGATAGTTGTTCCCCATATATATGATACATCTCTGTGATAACCTGTACTAGAAGAACAAACCAGACTGTAATATGTCTACACCCCTAGTTCTCACTTCCTTTGTGGCCATTTTCCAATGGATCCCTTATTCTGTTAGCTTGTTGCTTGCTACCAGACAAAATACATCAGAATTGGTTCAATTCTCTTGCAGACAAACCCCCCCGGTGGTTAAAGTTCCAATTTTGTAAAAAGCAATAGTATCACCAACCTACAACAGATGAAACAAGTAACCAAGATACAGATTTCAATGCTCCTCAAGATATGAGGCATCTTTGGAAACTTTGCCACGTTCATATGACCCCCAAATAGTAGCTTGGTAGCAACTTTACAAGCCTGAATAGATCTACCCTGTTGCTGTCTGTTTCAAACAAAAAAAAAAAAAAACCCTGCATCCCATTTCTGTGATATTCATCAAACTTCGAGATTTTCATCTATAGATTTGGCTCTAACAACATTCCCTGAACCCATCTTATCTTCCTCTTCTACATTATCTTCAGTGGTTACAACCATTGTGACAGCTTTGGCTACAGCTTCAGCTGGAGGGGGGGTGATCAAATCTTGCAAGTCGCATCATACTTGCAAGTTCTAGTTTTCATACAGAATGGGCGGATGGCTTCACCCTCTCTCCTTGGAAGGCTGTAATGATCAGGTGGACATCGAGACTCAGGATTTTTAATCTCTAAGAGTTTAGTCTCAGGTAGGAAATCGCTCTTCTCCTTATGCGCTGGTCTGTTACCATAAAGAACTTCTCCCTTGTGACTAAACGCTTGGCATTGACTTTAGTGATACCACCTCTCACGTAACCCTTCGACTTGGACGAAATCCCTTTAGTTTTACACTTGCTGTGATCATCCATGTCAGTTATTTCAATTATTTCAAGCCTCCTAAAATCACACTGTTTGTCACGACTTTCTGAAGAATCTAGTGATGTCTTTGATGGCGCGAGTATATCTCCATGAGAGTTGTTAGCATGAGAAATGCTTGGACCTAACCAGCTCACCTACCAAGACCCATGGGAAAGTTATCGGGCTTCATATCCCTGTGTAAACGTCGAGACACACTGCCAGATTCGCTTGCAACATTATCACTATCATACTCATTAAAATCCACTGCCGATCTGAGCCAGAATAACCATTGAGGGTATCGAGGTAGTGCCCTTTGGACCAGATGCATGTTGTTGGACACCTGCATCGTAACCCCGGGGCACGATCTCCACAATATATGGCGTATCAAAACCTGGACTTACACATGTCAGCTGGCATCGTCTCGCTAATACTTGACATATCAATTCTGGTCGACACCTGGGCGTAGGGTTGAAAAGTTGTTGTTTTATATATTTTTTGACTTTCAGTGGGCAATATCCCACATTTGCGTGGTGAATAGAATATTCAGCTTTCAAATAAACCAACAGCCATATGTTATGTCAAGAAATGAGGCTGAGGCTGGGTGCTGGGCTATTGGTGTTGGCCCTGACTTTGGTTTGTGTTTGTTGTAGGTGTATTGGATGATGCTTATACCTTGGTGTTGATCTTTAGGAGGTTGGCCCGAGGCCAATGTATTTTTTGCTAAAACTTTTGTCAAAATATCTTGATAAACCCAACTAAACCCTGCACACAGGCCGAGGGAAAAATTTTGCTCATTTATCCATAAAACTTCTTCATAAATGCAAACGCCGAGGGGCCATTTTTAATTTTTTGCCAACTTCACCAAATTTCGGTGAACAAACCAACTTTGTCTTCGCCCACCAACGTTAAACATTTACCACTTTGAACCAATTCACTATTCTTTTTGCAAAAAGTAAAATAAATTTTGCAATAAACACTAGATACATATAATCAATAATATCCAAGTCATAAGATGATTCCCATAAATTATGGGGTGATAACAGGTGGCTCCACATGGGGAAAATAGCTCTGAAAGAGGTGTTTAGAATCCATGAACTCTGAATTTCGCCGACCAGCTGATCATTGGGCTGCTCCTGAACTGCAAACTGAAAATAAATGGTGAAGAAACAAAAAGAAAGTGCTCACCCTGATGAGCTTATTGGCATCCTACCTACCCTATTCTACCTCATAATTTTGTTGGATCAGGTAATACAGAAATGCCAATGGAGCCAACCCAGTAATTGATCCCTTGATTGGGCTTCCTCACCATGTTTGATGAAAATCAAGACTGAAATGTGTACTGGCAGTGGATGATAGCTCGGGTTCTTGCGGAAAAAACATGCTTGAACAGTTACACTGAAAAAGAAATCCATATAATTTGCAACCGGGTCAAAAAATAAATGATCTATTTGTTGATTCTCCGGGTAATCCTTTAGCACTTTAACATGGACAAGTTTCCCATCTGTGTCCTCCATATCAGACCCTGACTGCAACTGTTCTACATCAGACTTATGTTTGTCAACAAAAGGTTCGTCAATCAGAAAATTGGAAGAGGACACAACATCTTTTGGTTTGGGAGATGTGATTTTCTCATAAGACTGAATCGTAGTATCCAAAGGCTCAATATCTTTTTCTAGTCTTTCAACAACTAGCTCAAGAACACACATTCTAATTTCATGGGGAACATCTTTCGATTCACAACGCTGAATCACAATTTCTAACGAAGCTTCATCAAATTGAAAATCTGCTATCTTATCCCTGAAATCTTCGACAACTTCATAACATATAGGATTGTCCACATACCTTGTCATCTTGAAGTATCATCAAGGCTTTGAACTCTGGATTCTTCCACAGTGAAGTCTCTTGTGAACTTTGAAGCACAGGGTCTTGAGCAATGGAGTCGCCAGGTGAATGGTACAGCCTTCTTGTGTTTGGCTTCTGTTCACCATCAGAAGTCAAATCTGAACTTGAAGTGTAGATATGGAGAAAGTTCCCTAGTCGAGTCGCCAAAAATGTTAGCACTCTGTAATTTGCCTAAGGCTGCTGAGGCAAACACAGAGGTAACCTCGAACCACTTCAAGTCTTGGATCTAACCCTCCAAGACTCAGAGAGGGATCTCTCTTTAATATTTAGCTTTGTTTGGGCAATAGGACTGATGTTAGATTAGTTATAAAGCAAGGTAAATATAGGGTTTTTGATTTTGAGGTGGTTAGTTTGGGACAGCAAAGAGAGCCATTGGGAAAATGGGGTCTGCGATTGAAAGTGATTCACATATCAGATCTAGACAAGACTGTTACACAAGGCAAGGCAGTAGAAACATTGGATCGATTTAAGTTTAAATGGCGTGGATGCGAGGAGAAATAGGTGAGGAAAAAGGCAGGCAAATGAGCACTTAAGAATCCCTAGGCTAGCCTTTTTAGAAGATAAACATCAAATCACCACAAGCCGAGAGGCAGAGTATTGGATAATAAATTCTGCCCCTATCACTTTCCTTCTGGAGATTGGAACAGAAAACAAATTGTGAAGAAAATAGGAAACACATTAACAAAGAAGAAAGACATCACCAATATCTCTACACAAGAATCCTGAGAACATCATGTACATCACTGGTATATCATTAAAAATAACAGAGAAATTTTTTCTGGCTGAAACACAGCCATCACCCAACAGTGAAAATGAAAACTACAGCTCTGGACCTCTCACACAGGTCGAGCCTCTCATATCATCCCAGTCGAACCCTCTATTAGTTTTTTACATCACTATAAATAATAGAAATCCCCCCAAGCCTTCAAAGATTCGGGCTCTGCCTCTAGTTTCTCAAAATAGGAAACAGTTACACAATAAACACTTGTCAAGTCATTCCTAAAAAAAATCGAACAACAAATAAATGAAAACTAAATTTAATCTCTGCTGCTTGACATCTGGAACAGGTTGGAGGTTATTGAAACTCGCTGGCAAATTCACTCCAATGGCATTAAAACAGATAGATGCAGAGTTAGTTGAATGCTGGGGGTTGTTTTAAGGGCAGCTTCCAGTTGTAGTATCGATGCCTTTAAACAATGATGCTCTACCACCTGTGTGTAACTGCCATGCTACCTTTGCTTAACTGCTCTGCCACCGTGGTCTGGAGGTGATCATTTTATTGTTGGCTGCTCAAAATTTGAATGTCATGCAACAGATACGCTCAGGGGTGATCTCACCTGAAACAACACGTGCCCATAACTCATGGTCGTTTCTATATTTAAGATTAAGTAGAAGAGACCTGGCCTTTTCTTTGTACTTCTTGTTAATACTGCCATATATCCTGGGGAGTTCAGTTTCAACTTTTATTGATACAATCTGTGCTAATTCCGAACTCTGCATAGTCTTTTCATGTCTTTCGCTTTGAATCTCCTCCCTTCTCTTTCTCTGATTTGATCCGTTTAAAGGTACTCATCTCTACATCATCACAACACTTCCTGGGGGTTCAAACGCAGAGCATAGTCACTGTTCACTGCATGTGCATGGACAGCTATAGAATAGAGTATGTGTAGAAGTGCCATTGTATTTGCCGCTGATAGTTGTTCTCCATATATATGATGCATCTCTGTGATAACCTGTACTAGAAGAACGCAGCAGATTGTAATATGTCTACACCCCTAGTTCTCACTTCCTTTGTGGCCATTGTCCAATGGATCCCTTATTCTGTTAGCTTGTTGCTTGCTACCAGACAAAATACATCAGAATTGGTTCAATTCTCTTGCAGACAAACCCCCCCAGTGGTTAAAGTTCCAATTTTGTAAAAAGCAATAGTATCACCAACCTACAACAGATGAAACAAGTAACCAAGATACAGATTTCAATGCTCCTCAAGATATGAGGCATCTTTGGAAACTTTTCCACGTTCAGATGACCCCCAAATAGCATCTTGGTAGCAACTTTACAAGCCCGAATAGATCTACCCTGTTGTTGTTTGTTTCAAACAAAAAAAAAAAACCCTGCATCCCATTTCTGCGATATTCATCAAACTTCGAGATTTTCATCTGTAGCTTTGGCTCTAACAACATTCCCTGAACCCATCTTATCTTCCTCTTCTACATTATCTTCAGTGGTTACAGCCATTGCGACAGCTTTGGCTACAGCTTCAGCTGGAGGGGGGGTGATCAAATCTTGCAAGTCGCATCATACTTGCAAGTTCCAGTTTTCATATAGAATGGGCGGATGGCTTCACCCTCTCTCCTTGGAAGGCTGTAATGATCAGGTGGACATCGAGACTCTGGTTTTTTAATCTCTAAGAGTTTAGTCTCAGGTAGGAAATCGCTCTTCTCCTTATGCGCTGGTCTGTTACCATAAAGAACTTCTCCCTTGTGACTAAACGCTTGGCATTGACTTTAGTGATACCACCTCTCACGTAACCCTTCGACTTGGACGAAATCCCTTTAGTTTTACACTTGCTGTGATCATCCATGTCATTTATTTCAATTATTTCAACCTTCCCAAAATCACACTGTTTGTCACAACTTTCTGAAGAATCTAGTGATGTCTTTGATGGCGCAAGTATATCTCCATGAGAGTTGTTAGCATGAGAAATGCTTGGACCTGACCAGCTCGCCTACCAAGACCCATGGGAAAGTTATCGGGCTTGATATCCCTATGTAAACTCCAAGACACACTGCCAGATTCGCTTGCAGCATTATCACTATCATACTCATTAAAATCCGCTGCCGATCTGAGCCAGAATAACCATTGAGGGTATCGAGGTAGTGCCCTTTGGACCAGATACATGTTGTTGGACACCTGCACCATAACCCCAGGGCACGATCTCCACAATATATGGTGTATCAGAACCTGGACTTACACACGTCAGCTGGCATCGTCTCACTAATACTTGACATATCAATTCTAGTCGACACTTGGGCGTAGGGTTGAAAAGCTGTTGTTTTATATATTTTTTGAATTTCAGTGGGCAATATCCCACATTTGCGTGGTGAATAGAATATTCAGCTTTCAATTAAACCAACAGCCATATGTTATGTCAAGAAATGAGGCCGAGGCTAGGCACTGGGCTATTGGTGTTTGATCTGACTTTGGCTTGTGTTTGTTGTAGGTGTATTGGACGATTCTTATACCTTGGTGTTGATCTTTAGGAGGTTGGCCCGAGGCCAATGTATTTTTTGCTAAAACTTTTGTCAAAATATCTTGATAAACCCAACTAAACCCTGCACACAGGCCGAGGGCAAATTTTTGCTCATTTATCCATAAAACTTTTGCATAAATGCAAAGGCCGAGGGGCCATTTTTAATTTTTCACCAACTTCACCAAATTTCGGCGAACAAACCAACTTTGTCTTCGCCCACCAGCGTTAAACATTTACCACTTCGAACCAATCCACTATTCTTTTTGTAAAAAGTAAAATAAATTTTGCAATAAACACTAGATACAGATAATCAATAATATCCAAGTCATAAGATGATTCCCATAAATTATGGGGTGATAACAGGACAAAAATGTGTTATTAGCACATGCGTGCTCGACGCGTGGTTGTCAACACAAAAACTCGCACATCTGCTAAAACAGCACATTAATTGAATAGGTCGTCCTCCCAACCACTTACGGACTAACTCCCAAGGTGATTTGACTCTCAAATTAGAGCCGGATCCGCAAAATCGGCGGGTTAATGACCTAAATAAACCCTAAAAGGGTCCCTGTTCACACTTTGAGAAAGTTACGTGACCGCCCGAGGAGCTGCTATAAAAAGCCGTGAGGATACACTGTTTTGGCAAGGAATTCTAAGCACTGCTATGTTGTTTAGATGGTTAAGGGCTCATCCTTTAACAACAACCCATCAGTTGCATCACTAAGAGTTCTTTCACTGCTATGTGCAGTTCATCTCATTTGTAAGGAAAGAAAACTGTGTGAGGGCCCCAAAGAGCCTTCCGTTGGGGGGAGAAGGAACCTATGGTCTCTTCCTTCAGTGTGCTCCGGTTTCATTAATACACCAGCCTGAAACCATTGGTGACCCCTGTGTTTTGTGTGTGATTTTTGATTGTTTCTTTTCACAGTTCTATTTGTTTTCAATTGATATTAGATTGTAGTTCGTTTTGTTTCCTTTAACCCTATGCTCCATAGTTGTTCTTCCCTACTAGACCCAACAGGGTATGCAAGCTCTCTCTATTTGCTCACCTGGTGACCATTTGAACGCGAACAGACTGGTGACTCCACTGGGGAGTTAGGTATCAAATCCTCCCTCATTTGGGTTTATTTTGCTTTCCTTTTGGTTTTATTAACTTGCAGGGACACAAACCGGCCTCCGCCAACCTGCTAACCAGTCGATTCACAGGAGAATCGAGAGAAATCCATTCGGAGTTTCTTTCTCGGTAACATATCACAAGCGCGCGGGTATTCCACCCCATAGATGCGTGCATGCGCTTTGGTTCTTAATATTGTCCGTGTGCAGGCGCCACACGCGCCTCTGTCTATACTAAAGGCCGCGCATTGGAACTAAATTTTTCATTGTAAGGTTTTGGATGTGGGGAACGTCAGTTTCCTTCTCAAGAATGATGTTTTGCATGCTCTAAATACTGCACCACTTAGACCCCTCAACTTATAAAGGGGATAGTCAAACAAACATAGGCACTTAGGTGGATAAAAATCATTTTTCCCTTATTTTCTTTTCGCCACGTGGATGGCTTGCTTTGATTTATAATCTAAGTTGAACATCAAATTGTAATCACATCTAAA
>JASDQU010333483.1:7338-17764 GCA_032191745.1 Picea mariana
CTTACTTGAGAAGTTTGGCATCGGTGAAAGATTAAGGTAGAGAAAATTGTATGGGAAGTTAAAGTAGCCAAGTGCCTACATTCTTCAGCATTGGTTGATAAGAGTATCTCTTTTACGAATATAGCCTCCAAACAGATTTCGTCGAAGGCCGATTCTTTCGGCTTCGGCAGAAAAGTGCGATTGCAAGTGTCGCACATAGATAAAAGCAAGACTGTTGACTACCAAAATCCTGAAAAAAGTTCGGTATCAACGAGAGGGAACCAATTAATCACTCCAATGACTCCCGGTATTGGCAGCTGTGACCTCTAGTCTTTTCTCAAAAAACTCTCGGTACAAGTGAAATTCCAAGCATGAATTTTATCCACTAGTCGAATATCTGTCCATGATTAAATTTGTTTTAATAACCAAAATCAATAATCTCATGGATGTAGTAATTGATATCAAAGTTTTACAAAGAAAAACATTAACAAACTCACGATGTAATAACAATGATTCCAAAATATCTAATATTTTACGCAAAATATTTAAAGAAGAATACACATTTTATTAACTTTTTCTTTATATACAATCAAAAACCTCTGCCAAGGTTGGTTTACATACGAATAGACAACCCTGATGACTCGGCTAACCTGCCCAGTCACCATGAGATTACAAAATTTTACAAAGAAGAAAGACAAAGAGGTGTTAAGCCACACTTCTAGGAGCACAGGGCGAGAACCCGCTAACTATGTATCTCCTATGCTTTGGTCCTCTCTCAGGTTGTCTTTCACGCTTTGTGGTTTCTTATGCTCCATTGTTGCTGCCATATGCTACGCCTAGCATAACTCCATGAGCGTTTCTTGTGCTTCCCGAAGTTGTCTCTGTAGCCAAACGGTGCTCCCCGCGCGACCTTGCGGCGGCGGTATCCTTTGGGTTTTTTCCACCAACTGACACATCAGTTCCCTATTCTCTTGGTAAAGCTCGGTTATTGCGAATTGAGCCTGCTCTAGTTGCTAAGCAGAATTTTCGATGGAAGCACCTGGCTCTTCATCCCTCCCCTTTCTTCTTCTACCTCCTTTGCCAACGGTCCCAACCAACTCCGAACGATCGGTAGGCATTACAGACTCATCGAGGGTTGGAAATGCACTCAGTTCGTCCTTGGGGTAGTCCCCCTCTCCTTCCCAAGTATTCTTCTTAGGCCTTCCTCTTCTCCATTGTTTCGGTCCCGAAGAAGGCGCAATCTCCAGCTTATTTCTCCCGGACGTATCTGCGACCACCCCAAGCCCATGTTTGGACGTTGATGCTACCTCTGGGCAGATAGTTGTACCTCTCGAAGCCCACAGAAAGGAGTCCCAGGTGCGCTGGGGTTGAGACCTCGCACTCCGGCTGCCTCGTGGAACTCATCCTATGTTTGAAGGATATCCCATAATCACAAAGCGTAAGAGACTCAAGGCATCCGTAAATGGCAAAGGATTACTCAACTAGACGTCGCCAAGATGAACTTACCAAACTAGATCCCCAGGGAATATGAGCTTGGAATATGAGAAGGATTGCTCACAAAGCTCCTGGATTTATAGGGAAATCAAAGAGTGACACTAGGCTCACCAACATAATGCCCACACCTCGCGACATGATGTTTGAAAAATTTTGGCACGGTGCAACTAATTGATGGATGTGATCTAGAACATGAAACTGCCTCCGATCGAGGTTGTAGGAAAGTGTGCAATGCGATCCTTTCGATCCTTTTGAACTTCTGAACCTCCTCTATTTATAAGTTATGCTTGTCACACTTGGTGGTACGAGTTTCAAAGGCATTTAATGACCTTCTCTGTATGATATCCCACCTCTCGGGAGCACACACGTGCATAATTCATCCTCGATGCCCTTTTTCCCAAAGGTCAAGTAATTAATGTGATAATTATACATTCATGTCTATCGTACTTGATTAGACACACTACAGCATGCTGAGGTGTTCATTTATACCAAAGAGGAGTGACAGCTTCATAGGTCACTCGAAGGAAGCGTTTGGGATCATGTAAGTATTAAAAACGATTGAGACTAGCAAGCTGCAGAGGTATGTGTTGATATTTTGTTTATATATGTCAGATCATGGGTTGCTTGATCGCTAAAATACTTCTATTTAATTGCAGGAAGAACCTTCATGATCACCGACTAGATTATGTCCTGTGATCTCGCCGAAGAACTGAAAGAATCATCGAAGCGACGAAGTATATTGAGCTCCCGATTTTGGCATCCCGATATTAATCAACCTAAGCAGAATGATCAAGATGTGCACCAAACAAGATGCATCATGGGCTGAAGAATGTGAAATGGTCACCAATGCAAATCCCAAGAAAGTAAAAAAGTTCATAGGACATCCAATCAAAGCCAGAGCCATACTTTAGAAGTTGAACTTTAGCCTCGCAAAATATCGGGCGCATGCAGCAGACATAAGGGGAATCTATGCGGCTCCAATGGAACAACACAGGTTTATGTGGGCCAACACCTGTGAACTCTTTATCAGATGGTCTGATTATAAAAGAGTCCACCCTTTTCAAGAAACAACTCAGGTGGACTATTGAAAGACTGTTAGATGATGACGCCATGTGGCGATTCTTGATTAGCTCAAATTGTATTTTACCATTAATTATTGTTAAGACTTTATATTATAAATAGGAACATTGACCAATGGTCAAGGGGTCGATGGTTGTTGTAAGAACTCTTTTCTTTTGGTTGTTGATAATTATTTTGAGACTGCTACGAATTAAGAAGTCCTTCTGGACCAGAGACGAGCTATTTTCATCATATGTATGTGATTGGAGTTGGAGAAGAATTACTTCCTTTCCTGTTCCATGAATGTTGCAGTAAATGAGTAATAGAAATTAATTATGTTTTCAAGTTATCTAGTGCAATGTTTTGATGTTCCTTTCTTTAAATGATGAAAGTAAATCATTGTGCTTCTATGTGATAAATGTCTTGGTGGATGAATTATTTTTCTTACCATGACATTGATTATAGTTGTGTTTCTTTCTCTATGCTAAGTAGTTTACCTCAGCTATGTGATGAATGTCTTAGTAGATGAATTATTTTGCTTACCCTGATCTTGATCATATATGCATCTTCTTTCTGTTAAGTAGTTTTCTCAGAGAACAATTGGATGCTCTTTCGGTTAAAGTATTATTACTAAGCCCTTTGGCATAGGATCGTTGTCTGCATGTTCGAGTAGCAGGTTATCCCAAGCTCGACCCCTTCCAAATAGTTAAAACTCTTGTCCTATCTTCGTCAAGTTGGTTTATACTGGCTTGAACCTCTTGTACCTGCCCCACCTAAGAGAAAGTACAGAAAAAATTGTCTTAACCGAAGGAAGAGCATTCACCAGAAAACACAAAAGCTCATCGATAATTTGGCCAGATTGTAATATCTGGAGAACCATTCCACTCCAAATGTTGCAGAGTATAACTGGGCCTCGATGGCAGGTTTGGTTCTTGTTGTTGAATCAGCGGATTTAAGCCCCATCAACAGAATTGGCGCTAGAAGGAGGGCCTGAGAATGAATGGTTGAATATGTAAGTTATATGATATTTCGAACAGCCTATAGATTCGTAACGGCCCACATGCATGGTTATTCATCCAACAGACAACCCACCTTTATTGAGTACTCCTGAAGTGGATAATGCACCCCACTCCAAGGAAGGATATCTTCACCTTACGCCCTCCCTCATGAGGAAGTGAATTATTTTAGAAGGATTACCAGAGCCTACGCCCGACAAATCGGCGCATTTCCCTTCACCCCCATCCTCCCTCGAATAAAACAACAAATTAGACTAGTATTCAGCACTCCCGAAGAAGTTTTCATACACTCTGTCGAAGACTTAATAGACTTCACGATCACCAAAATCCAAGAACCTCTTGACCTCATACCCGAGATGCCAGTCGGTGACATCTCCGAACCTAATGATATTTCAGAAGAGGAAGAGCCTGACTCCGACTCCGAAGATATGGAAGAGAACAACGATCGAGAGGAGGAGAGGGAAGTTCCACTTCAAGACAACCAACCTTGGTTGTTCAGGGATGCCATGGCCATCCCTGGATGAGTACACAATCTCCCTCAGCACCCAGAAAAGCTGCTCCCCAGGTATGATCCTGAAACCTCAGTATTTCTCGAAGATCATATCAAGAAGTTCATACTCACGATTAGGCTTATGAATGTTCAACATGAATATGTGGTATGCAGACTTTTCCCCTACACGTTTGAGAACTCAACTTCCACTTGGTATTTTAACTTGCCAGTAGGATCCATAACCAGCTGGACTAAGTTCCAAAAGGATTTCCTTGACAAATTTGTTGAAGAAACTACCACAGGATCCCTTATGGATGAATTATTCACATCCACCATGAACCCAAAGGAAAGGGTCAAAGATTTCAATCAACAATTCAAAACTATCCTAAACAAATTTCATCCCGCGGCAAAACCAGCTCAAGAGTTGCAAATCGAGGTCTATGCCAACGCGCTTCTGGCCTCTATTTCCATGTTTGTTCAAAGAGCCGCTAAGAAAACCCTCGGGGAGAATTTCAAAGAGACCAAGACGATAGAGTTCCAGATGAAAGGGTGTAAAAAGGCTAGGCATCTCTAGCGAGAAAAGACAGCCAACCACCTCCCAGGAGAGGACTCCTCTTGACTAGACCGTTGGGGAAGCCGACTGAACCAACTCCCGATAAAGGTAATGGAGATATAGAAGACCTGCAATGCATGGTAAAGAAACTATCAAATGATATTATAGATATGAAAAGAAATGTGGGTGAGGGAAACCAAGGCCAAAGACCCTATAAGCCTTTATTTAAAAGAAACTAGCCTTTCAAAGCAATTGAACCTCCCCCAACCAACCTAAACATTGACTTAGGGAATGTCACGTCTAATTCTTTCTATACATAACACCAAGAGAACCACTCATAAAGGGAATTTCCTCAGTGGGTCCATGCCATGAATTTAATGGCCAATCATTTTCTAGGCGAAGTCTCTCTTATTGAACCATCCAGCAGTTCGGCCTTTAACTTTGTCGATAAGGAAGAGGCTGACCCACCACAAGACACGGCCATGCTGATATGGGATCCCGACATGATCGCATCTTTGGAGGATCTATATAAACCTTAGGCACCACCCGCAGAGATATCGGTGGTACAGACATGTAGTAAGGGTCAACCCAACCCAAAGGATACTGATGCCACCTATGCCTCGCAAAGTAAATTAAATCCTGATCACCCAGGAATGCCTTTCGCTCCCAGTAAAAAGCCTATAAGTATACATAGTCATGATTCTCCTAAATTTGATTACAATGTAGTAGAAGATTTGAAGAAGATGAAAGCTAATGTATCGGTTATGGACATATGTAGAATCCCTCAGCATAAATACCTCATGTTGCAAGCTCTAAGTTCGTTAGAAAACCCGACCACCGGTGATGGTCAGGAGAAGAATCTTCCCCCTACATATTTGGAAAGCAAACCAATGATAAACACCTACTCAGAAGGTAGGAAGGAGAGGCCTTTTGTACCACCTTTCCTTTTAACGTTCGAAGTCTTCAACAGGTATCTCCACAACTGTCTAGTAGACTTTGAGGCATCTTCCAATTTCATGACCTTGTCCGCTTGTAACAAATTAGGTGTTGTCCCTCTAAAAAGTGATAAGCATGTTATACAACTGGACAGGACCCAGGTCAAAGTCATGGGGGAACTCAAAGATGTGATGATCAGGGTAGCCACTCATCCTAATTTCGTGCAAGTGATTAACATCATTGTGGTGGATATCCCTAAGGCATATGGTCTATTATTGAGCTGAGATTGGTCCAAAAAACTAAATGGATACTTCAGCATAGACTGGGCACACCTTTGGTTACCATTGAAGGGATACAAGAACATGATCAGAATCGATAGGGAATGATATCTGAAACATACAGTCACTGACCTGAAAACCCCGAACAAACCAACCTCTACCGATTTTCCCATACTAGGGAATTATTCTTGTGATTCTCACTTTGGCAATTTTTCTCCTCTCTTGTCTGAGGTTTCTCTTACCCAAAGCTCCAAGATGATCTTTCAAGAAGAATTCCCGATGCCAATGGAAGATTCTCTCTTTTTTCAACACCTAGTGTTAGGTCTTCCAGAAGAAAAGATCGAAGAGAGGAACACTGATTGGAATGGAAATCATCGCTCACAAATTTGGACCCTTTATTTTGATGGATCCAAGTCACAAGAGGGTTCGAGAGAAGGGTGCATCCTCATCGATCAAAAGGGTAAACGCCATTTCTTGTCTTGTAGACTAGAACTCGAGTGCACCAATAACACTATTGAGTATGAAGCCCTGGTACAAGGGTTAAATAAATCCATAGATCTTAAAGTCAAGGAATTAAAGGTGTTCGGAGACTCGGAAATCATTATTAGACAAGTGAGAAACACTATACACTGCAAGTCCCCTCATCTTAAGAACTACCAGCAGGAGGTGTAGAGGATGATAGAACGCTTCGAAGATTTCAATATCACTGCAATCCTCAGAGTGAAGAACATCCTTGCTGACTCCTTAGCCACCGTTGCTTCAAGCCTCTCGCATTTAGAATATTATGAAGCCTCCCAATTCACTGTAGAACTTCTCTACGATCCATCGGTACCTAATAATATCTCTAATTGGAAAGACTTTGAAGGGGATGAACAAATCATAAGCTTCTTGACTAATCAAGACAACTTCAAAGACCTCGCTATTGACAATGAAGAGTTCTAAGAGAAACTAATGGAAAATAGTCCTTAGGAGGCTCAACAAACAGATAAACCAAAGGCTCACACAATTCCAAAAGGGATAGAAAATCTAGAGAATTTGTTTGATCTAAAGGAACGATTCAAAGGAACTAAAAATGCAAAGACTGGTAGCTCCTGCCCCCTCCACGAAACAATAAATCTTGGAACCCCAGAAAACCCAACGTATGTAAATCTCGGAAAAATGATATCTAAAGAGGAGAGGAAAGCCTACCTCAAATTATTCAAACAATACCAGGATGTGTTCGTTTGGTCCTATAAATATTTGAAAACATATGATACTCGCATCATTCAACACACCATCCCATTGAAACTCGAAGTCAAACCTTTTCAACAGAATCTCTAAAAGTACCACCCATCCTTGGAACCCCTAATGTATCAAGAGTTAAGGAAGATTTTATATGAGAAGATAATTTTCCAAGTTAGACATTCTGCCTGGGTAGCGAACCTTGTTCCAGTAAGAAAAAAGTCAGGAGAAATCCGATTATGCATAGACTTTCAGAATCTCAATAGATATTCATAAAAGGACAATTATCTCGTCTCACTGATGGAGAAACTCCTACAGATCGTGTCAATCTCAGAAATTTTCTCCCTTCGAGATGGTTTCTCGGGATACAACCAAGTGTTGGTTTCAGGAAGACCGATTAAAAACTACCTTCTAGACCAAATGGAGAACCTTCACTTATAAACGCATGCCTTTCGGCTTGATTAACGCAGGAGAGACCTTTCAAAGGGGAATGGATGTGGAATTTTGGGGACTTATAGGTAAGTGCGTGGTAGTGTATTTAGATGATGTATCGGTGTATTCAAAGAATAGAGAGGAACACATCCAACACTTCACTCATATTTTTGAAAGATGTCGAAAATATGGTATATCACTCAATCCTAAAAAAACTATCTTCGGTGTTGAAGAAGGTAAGTTGTTAGGTCATATTATATCTCAAGTGGGAATTTGCATAGACCCCGAAAGGATTAAAGCCATATCTCAACTCCCGCTACCCCATAACAAGAAGGGTATGTAGTCTTTTTTCGAGCAAATTAATTTTGTAAGTGTTATCACTGAAATTTCATCCGCACATGGCGACATGAACTCCGCATCGTCAAAACAGGACTGAAGTCATTCATGGCACAGGATTAATCCCACAGCATGGCAAAAGGGTCAAAAAATATATCAAGTGACCAAAAATTGAAGGGCGCTTTACAAAATCTGGGTGCGCGCGCATATGCGCGGAATAGAAACGTACAATGCGCACATGCGCGCATGATGCGCATCTGTTGGGCAAAAAACCCGCGCACCTGCTCAACGACGCATTTATTGAAATTGGTCAGCCTCCCAACCACTAATGGATCAACTCCCAAGTCGATTTGACACCAAATCCGAGCTCAATCTACGTGGTGGGCTGGTCAAAGACCTAATTGTGCCCTAAAGAGCCCCTTTTCACATTCCAAAGAGGTCACATAATAACCCAATGCTAGGCTATAAAAAGCCATGAGTAACCATCACTTTCTCAAGGAATTCTATGCATTGTTATGCTGCTAGGATTGGTAGGGACTCATCCTTTGGCAATAGACATAATCAGCACCATTTCATAGGGATTTCCACCTCTCACTAGAGTGGATAAGCTTGGAGTTCTTTCACCCACATTCTTCATCTTTTCATTGTAAGGAGAGAAATCAGTTGAGGGCTTCAAGAGCCTTCCATTGGAGAGGGAAGGGACCCAAGTCCTCTTTCTCCATTGTGTCTTTGTATTTCATCAATAAGATCAGCTTATACATTGGTGATATTGGTCCATTTGTATCTATTTTTTATTTCTTCTATATGCTCATAGTTTCATTTGGTTTTTGTTTAATTCTTGTTTATAACTTTGTAGTTTCTTTTTCTAACCTTTCCTTTTACAGCTGTCATGCCTAGCAGAGCCCAACTGGGCATGTAAGTACTCTCAATTTGCTCATCAAGTGACAAATAGAGTGCAAACAATAAGGAAATTCACCCCTGACTTCGCCGAAATCATCAAACCCTTACAAAAAATGATTCGCAAAGATTCTGAGTTTAAGTGGGATGATGAACGAAAAGACACTTTCAACAATATCAAAGCTACCATATCCCGGGCCTTGGTATTGCGAAATCCCAATTTCAATAGAGACTTTAACCTTTATACTTTTTCCTTTGACCAATCGCTAGCTACGATTTTGACTTAGAAGGACGACGACAATAACAAAGCCTCGGTGTCATTCATGAGCACCAACCTTCAAGGAGTTGAGCTCAATTACCCCACCATAGATAAGAAGACCTATGTGGTCTATAAAGCAGTAAAGCATTTTAGGTCATACATCCTCAAGAATCACACTAAGGTGATTATGCCACACCTCGCAGTCCGATCCTTGTTTACCCAACAAGAAATGGGAGAAATAAGAGGGAACTGGATGGCGATAGTACAGGAATTTGATCTAGATATAAAACCTGCCAAGTTAGTAAAAGGACAAGGTTTTTGTAAGCTCACAGTCAAAGCTCAAGATCAAGCAAACCAAGATCCAGGGTGGGATAATGAAATAGCACTGTGGTGTGGTGAACCAGCATACATTTCACTGGGACTGAACTCATGGTACAAGGATTTGGCTCACCTATTACATCACGGGACTTGTCCCAAAAAACTCAACCCCAAAGAAAGGAGAGCCCCCTGATTAAAATCTGCACAATATCGCCTCATAAATTCGGTACTCTTATGGATCAACTATGACGGGGTATTACTGAGATGTCTCAAATGCGAAGACGCCAATAAAGTGATAAAAGAAATCCACGATGGCCCTACTGGGGGACATTTTGCAGGGAACACCATCGCTCATAAGGTTCTGAGAGCCAACTATTATTGGCCCATTTTGTTCAAAGACACTCATGCTTATGCCAAGAATTGTAAGACTTATCAAATAAGTGTTGGCAAGGAGAGAAGGGAAGCAATCCCACTTCAGCCTGTAATCATCTCTAGACTATTTGAGTAGTGGGGGTTGGATATCATAGGAGAAATTATGCCCAATTCTTTTAAATTGCAAAAGTATATTATTACTACCACCGACTATTTCACAAAGTGGGCAGAGGCCATCCCTCTGACCCATGTAAATGAGAAAATAGTCATCCAATTTATAGAACAACAACTAATTACAAGGTTTGGCATTCCTTCCATTCTGTTCTTTGATAATGAAGCCTACTTCTCCTCTACTCTATTGACAAAGTTCGCTCTGGACAAATTAATCATAATCAAGTACATTGCAAATTATTACCCTCAGGGAAACGGTGTGGCAGAGTCAACCAATAAGAATCTGGTGAGGATACTAAAGAAGACAGTTGTGGATAACCATAGAAATTGGCATAACCAACTCCATAATGCCCTATGGGCTGTTAGTGTCACACCCAAAGAGGCTATAGGGAATTCCCCGTACTTCCTGGTCTACCGACAAGAAGCCATTCTCCCGAATGGGCTTTGTCTTCCATCTCTCCAATTGGCCCAAGATTCTAACGATGATAAATCTTTGACCATGTAACAAAGAATCAACACTCTTCTCATGCTATAGGAAGAGAGGGAAAGGGATAAGTTTAACTTTTTATCCCATCTGCAGATAGTGAAAAGATGGTTCGATAAGCATAAGGCTAA
>JASDQU010333485.1:0-12930 GCA_032191745.1 Picea mariana
TTAGAAGAAGGAGCATTGTTCTCTCTATAGATGTTAGGATTGGTCCTTCTAGTAGCCATAGCCATATTTTTACTTTCAACATTTCTTGCCACCTTAAATGCATTCTCCAATGATTTGGGTTCCCAAAGGCGAACCTCATGTTCAATGTTATCCTTTAAAGTTCCTATGAATACATAAATCAAGTGCTCATCTGGAATATCTGTTACCTTTAAATTCAATATTTGGAGTTCTCAATGTGCTCGGTAACCGAACCCTTTTGCTTGAGATTTATCAATTGGCTAAAGAAGGTATTGCTACTTGTATCCTCATAGTGTGCTATCATTTCTTCCGTGAAAATTGTCCAAGTGATGAGTGATTTGTGAGAGCAAATCCATTGATACCATACAAATTGATTGGGTTCTAAATATAAAGAAGTAATTCATACCTTTTGTGTATGTGGAACATTATGTAGATCAAAGAATCGCTCCATCTGAAGTATCCATGTGATTGGGTCCTTGCCATCAAACTTCTTCATATTGATCTTAGGAACACGATTGGTCTTCAACCCAAAGTTGGAGTTTCTCCATTCTTGATTCACCTTCCTTGTGTCCTCATCATGAATTTCATGGGATGCATTTCCACTTTCAGGTGTCTTCTCTATTACGGAAATTTTCAATACTTCCATGATCTCCTCTTTTAAACCATCCATCTTAGTATTTATTGCCTCCAACTTAGCTTCCATCTCTTGTAGTTCATATTTTGTTGTAAATCATTTATGTCCCTACACATTTCTTTAGCTTCATCAAGAGTCCAAGTAGGATTTTTTGGAGGATTATTTGGTGTAGAAGTTCCCTTTTTGGGTGGCATGTTGGCCATGTATCACTTTTGAACCTTGATTTTGAGGTGGTTCTGCTAGACAATCTTTCTTCTATTGCACCTCCCAAATTTCATCCCTTCTGGGTATGAAACTTTATTTTATGTAGTTCTCTAATATTTATTCTCTGCAATGCCATAGGTCTGATCAAAATTGGAAGTGCCAAGTGGAATTTATGGTAACTTCCCCACAACTTGCTGATTTTTGGCCTTTCCATTAGATCTCACTTGTATAGCGTGCCCCGCACAAAATAATTGATAAAAAATTATGAAAATCATACCATAAATACTACAGCCTGCCCACTATCCAATGAATCTAGTCTCACTCAATTTGGATATTCCAGGAAGAAGTTATCAATGTTTTACCTGGAACACCTTCTTGAGACTAGTCAGATACCCTATCTTCCACAGGGTGTATCTACAAATGTAAGATGACCCAGAAGCTAAAAATTTTACCACATATACCTTACTAATTTATGTGAATATCTTATGGATTACATGGTCTGAAACATTACAAAAAATGTTTTATAGTGAAAATTCCGCAATGGCTCAGTTCAGGATGATTCCAGAACCCTATATTGCACAGGCTGTATCTCTGAAAGTATAAGGCCTCAGGAGATGAAATTTTAACCCAATTTACCTTGATCCGTCTAATAAATATCCTCCAAGCCATTTTTTCTGAAATGTTTTAGAAAAAAAGTTATAGCAAAAATTCCAAGGTGTCTCAGATGTAGCAGAGAAACCCCAAGACCTTGAGCTCTGATACCATATGTTAAGAACCAAATATCAATATAGCATAGAAAAACCTCAGAATAAGTACTCAACGCCTTGAAAAAGAGATAATTTCAGATAATAAGCCTCTTCGAGGGGGCAACCTCATTTTACCCCACATAAATGTTCAAGTATAAGATGACTCCAAATGAAAATGTCTCCTTGGTATATGTAGTAGACTAGGAGGTATAATTACAGCTAATGGAATAAATCCAACATAAATAAAATAACATTAATAATGTAATATGCCCCAATTAAGGGGTAATGATCCAATATTAGGGCTTAACACAGTCTCTTATGACTTAGATCCTGTAGTTGACATGGTGATCTCTTTGATCGAGATTTTAGAGACTAATCTCTTTACCCCTATCACGACCCTAGACATGTGTTCCTTCCAAAGTGTGTTTCTTCCATCAAGTGAAGATCTCTTGGAGGCCATGATCGAGTTTTGTCCCTTGACGTGGTGTCCTTCCAAAGAACTTTCCTCTTGGAAGCCATGATCAAGAAGAGAGTTTTGAGCATGGTTTTCTGCTTTCAAGCTCATTAAAAAATGAAACCATCTTTGAGGATAGTTTTTGCGTCTTTGTAGCAACCTCATTAAAAAATGAAACTAATATTATGAGGATATGTTTTGTTTCTCTGTGGAAACATCGTTAAAAAATGAAACAAAGGTTATGAGCATAGTTCTTGTTTCTGTGTCAAGCTCGTTAAAAAATGAAACAAAGGTCTAGGGATTGAACCTAGATTCACAAGCATAGTTCTTCTCCTGTGTCAATCTCGTTAAAAAATGAAACAACTTCCCCCTCTCCGTTTGTTCAAGTCTAGTATTTGAAGCTTCATTTCATTCACCTTTTTAGTTGGACAAAATGAAGCTTGGGGGCAATGCTTCCAGCCTCTGGATTTCATGCTGAAGTTGAGCCACTAGCTTCTTAAGCTAGGGGCTGAGTACCAACCATCTCTAAATAATGCGTTGGGAAGTTCAAGCATAGTTTTCTATGGTTCAAGCTTGTGTAAAAATAAAACCACCTACCTCAAGCATAGTTTCCTCTGGTTCAAGCTTGTGTAAAAATGAAACCAGGTCCAAGCATAGTTTTGTTTAGTTTTAAGCTTGTGAAAAAATAAAATCTATCCCACGCATAATTTTGTTTTGTTTTAAAGCTTGCGTAAAGATGAAAGCAATCCCGAGCTTAGTCTTTATTCTTTCTCATGCTCGTAAATACATGAGAATAAGTTACCAATCTAAGTCTTCTTTCTTTCTCATGCTCGTAAATATGTGAGAATGTAATTGAGTATACTTTTATCACTTTTTCAGACTCGTAAAGGTTATACGAAAAAGGAACCCCCTGGAGTTCCCTTTAAGCTCTTTTTAGACTCTTTAAACATGAAAATATTGTCGAGTGACCTTGTTCTTTTCACGCTCGTAAAAGTATTTGAAGAAAAGAATTGATGAGCGATAGATTATCACTTTTTCGGTTTCATCAAATTAATTTACGAAAAAGGAACTTAGAGAGTTCTCTTTAAGTGCTTTTCAGACTCTCTAAACATGAAAAACCCCTGAAGTTTCTTTCTTTGGACTCATAAAACAAACATTGAAAGGCCCGTATGGGACCGAACCACTCCTTCCTACGGTTCGTTAAACATACTTCGAGGGACTCAACCGAAGGATGAACTTACATTACAAGCATATGCTATCCTCCTCAATCTTTCATAAAAATAAAGAGGTACTCACCAGAAATGGTGGGGGGGAAATTTCGAAAGAAATGTATCTAAACCTGTATTCTATGGAAGAGTCACCTTTGAACATGACACCTTTTCACTCTCTTTGTGTCTAGGTTGGAAAATCCACTCGTCTCTTGGTCATACTCCTTTATAAGATTACAAATTGGTCTATGATCCCTGTTGTTGAGTCAGTATTTTCCAAGACAGTTGTCATGTCGCCGATATGTTCAAAGAGAAGTTCGACCTGGAAATACTTCTATTGCGTCGGCCATTTCTGTAGTCCTTAAGCCTTCTATTGCATCGACCATCCTTGACTCAGTCCTAAATCACTGGTTACTTTGATCTACTTCAAATCTTGTTACCTGTTTCATGTCATTGATGGGGGATACATTAAGGCCCTCCTGTGATGAGTCTTTTCCTGTCGGCTTCAACTCATTATCCAGGAATTAGACCTAGAAACTAATTGATACCTTGGAACTTGCATGCCTCAATGGAAGGTTTCCTCGCTTTCAAAAATGGGTTTTCATTATTGACCCTTGATCGAGAGATTCTGCCGAGTGTTCGAATTCAAATCATTAATTCACACCCATTGGATTGTACTAGTGTACCTTGGGAGTCATTGACATTAATGGTGATTTACATCGCACTTGTTAATGATATCCATTAATGACTAGTAATCAAGTGGTTTCTACCATGTTCGATTTCATCACATGTATTCACATGGTTAGATTCATACTATAGAGTGGTGGAGATGAAGACCCTGGATATTTTCTAACATATTCAGGTTGTGTTGGAGTATATTTCGTTTGTACTGTTGCATAGATCCAAATTGTGTGTCTCGTGGCTATGTTCAAATTTGAGTCTTTAACACATAGATTCACAGTGTATGTTTGGTGGCCATGACTTGTCTTACTTGACATGGATCTTTGCATGTTGGTATTTATGATTTGCGTCATTTGTACTCTGAGTATGGGAATGCCTACCTCAGTGATGATATATTATTGTACTATATTTCCTTGTTTGTTGGCACATTTTCGACCGAATGTTCCTTGTTCCCTACACACATTTGACAAAGTATTTCAGCTATCACTCTGTTCTAACTTCATACTTTGGGGGGCTCTCTGTTACACATTATTTTCATCATCCCTATGACTGTTAATGATGTAAACCTATCTATTGCCTTCAGAGGGGTCAGTGGCCTGAATTCCTGAAGAAAGAAGGGAGAAGAACTTTCCTTGAGAGAAGAAATTATATTTTCCTTTGTAAAAACCCTATTAAAGAGGATTTCCACAGGCTGCTCTATACATAGGGTGCATAAATGCCTGATTTCCACACCTTTCTCTATATATAGGTTGCAGAGTTTTCACAGGCTGCACTATAGCTAGGGTGCGACGACCTTCGTATGTGGGAAAAACGAGCATCTTCTCAATGTTTCTAGAAGGAGAAGCTTATATGGTGAGGTGGCCTCCGAGCATTTTGGATCTTAATTTCTTTCATGATTTAGTGGGATCATCCTAACCTCCTCACCTTATCCTCCTCATCTTATAAAAAGAGAGGAGCTCTCATGGAGAAAGTTAGATTGGCTTGTTATTGAGTTTTGTAGCTTGGATTTTTTGGAGCTTGTATGTTGGCTTTGAGCTTTGCTTTGTCAAGATAGATTGTGAGTAGCTATCTGATCTATAGTCTCAGAATCCTTGGAGAAATAAGTGTGTGGGAAGCAAGGAGCTGTTGGAAGGAACCTGACAACATCAAGGCATCTGGTTGTATATTTCTTCCACATTCTTTAATACTGATATACTTTTCTTTTCTATATGAATGTTATTTGTCCATATCGTATGATTCCTTGATCACGTACATAGTTTCATATCAAATAGACTCTGTTATTCTTGTCTTCATTGGCTTGTGTTTATTTGAAGATATTTCTCCATAAGTCTTGTGATAGAGCTTGGATTGCATTGGCAAAGTCAGATTTTCAATATTTAAAAGGTATGTTCTAGATCCATTTCTCATTTGATAATTGAAATTTAAGGAAAGAGTAGTGTACTGTCTTGTTTTGTTCTAGTTTCATAGTGAAGCTCAAGGGATTGATTTGTGTCCGCACTTAACAATTAGCCCAATAAAAATGGTATGGTACATAATTGATACATGGTACTATATTTATGTACATTGTTGATGTACATCATTGATGCACAGTTTGGTATATGTTGAGGTGCATGGTTGTTGCATAATTTGGTATAGGTGTTGGTGAATGGTTGATGCACTTGTTATGGTACATAGTTTATGGTACAAGTTGATGACTTGGTACATTCTTTGATACATGGTTGAGACACATAACTTGTGATCATATGTTGGTGATCTTGGTACATGCTTGGTAGAGGCATGTGTTGGTGATGTTGGAAATCTAGTCGAGTAGTGTCCTTGGTATATGATCCATGTGAGAGGATCTGGTTGAGTATCGGTGATAGTGACAGGTTGATCAGTGACAGGTTGGATACAATGACAGAGGCAGTGACAATGATAATGACTGTGGCAGTGACAATGATAGTGATAATGGTAGTGACAATTGGTTTACACTTATATTACAAGGAGGTTGGACGRTGCAAGGAATGGGGGTTCTATCCTCCTTTTGTTTGGAGCCAGAGAATCAAGGAGTTGAATCTTCCTTCAGGTTGGATCCTGAGAACTAGGTGGTTGTAGCCACCTTTCAGTTGGAGCTAGAGAACACAAGGGGTTGTAGCCTCATTTTGGTTGRATTTGTTGGATCATGTTGTCATTGATTCCAATGGTTTGATTGATTGATGTCAAGTGATTAAGTGATTGATTGRTGACAATGGATTGATTGATTGATGATTGATGAACAATGTATATGTATTGTCCTTGATGAGAATGATAGATGTCAAGTGGAAACCAATCGATGAAGATGGATCAATAAGTTATCATTGATATGATGCATAGATGAAGATGGATCAATGAGTTGTCATTGATACATGGTGAAGATGGATTCCTTGATATATGATGCATAGTTTGTTTGATGTAAAGATGACTCATTATTTTCTTGTCATGGTTGATAAGAAGTACAAATGGATGAACTCCAAAGTGTTCCCCTTATGGTGAAATCCCTCACAGGAAGATGATTTGTGGTTGAGTTGTGGTTGAGAGAACCCATGCTTGTATGTGGAATAATGAGATGAAGATAAATGATTTTGTTGGTAAAACTATCCTAGATGGATAATTCTTGCCATGCCATTTCCGATGGTGTGTGGAATGTCACGTAACTCCTCATGGCTTGAGAGTTATGGCCCTACGAAGTTGAAGGACACTGATATGATGGCTTGAAGCCCCATAAGGTCAAAGAAGTCAAAGTGCTTGAGAATAAGAAATTATTGTTTAAATGATAAAGTGAAGTGACAAAATCAAGAAGGATTATTTAAATATTAAAGTAAGGTGACAAAATCGAGGAGGAATATTTAAATAATAAAGTAATGGAGAACTTTCTATTTATGGAAAGTGGTTAACCCTAAAATGAGGAAAATAGGTTAAGTGACCTAGAAGTGGGTTAAGTGATCTAGAAGATGAAAAGTATAAATAAGAGGCCAGGGTCTATTGTGAAAAGTAGATTTTAGAAGAACATTTTTTTGGGGGAGTATCTCTTATGTATCTTTTGTGAGTATCTCTTGAGCATGATTGAAGATCTATTCTGAGAAAGAGAGCATGAGGAGGTTCTCATAGATGCATCAAAGTTTTGGCAATGTCTGATATCTTGACGACAAAAGTTTCGGATCTTCAGAAACCCTAGTTTCTGAGGTATATGCGGGTTGTAATGGGCTAGAGCGTATACACATGAAGGATGTATGAAGGCAGGGCACGTACGGTGGATAAAGTCATGGAGATTTTTGTTTGACTTGATAAATGACTACTGAAGATTGAAGCAGGTTCCAGATCTACACTCTATGGGCTTAGATATGCCACAAAGATTTTGGTATGGTGATATTATTGTCTTGATGGATATTATTGCTTGTTGTGTTGTGAATTCTTAGGGTATTCTTGGTATGGATGCTATGATGTGATTTATGCTGGTTGATGGAGTGAGAAGTACTCTTGTAATTCAGTGGTGATATGATTTCTATGGTATACTAGTTGCTTATACATGATTGAGTTAGCTTTCATATTGATTGGTTGTGGAGCATGAGTAGACTATTGGAGAGCTTGGATGTGTTACTTGTGGAACATATTGGACAGTGAGATATAGAAGAGCATGTGATTGCAGGTTGTAGAGGATCTGAGTATGCGAAGAAAAGAAAAAACCTAGTTGCTTAGAAGTATACACATGTTGCATTGTAGACTAGATGCATATATATGCAGGCTGTAGTGAGCTAGGGCATGTACACACGCGGGCTGCACTACTGACAGGTCGCGTATCTGTGACATATTGATATCTGTGGAGGGTTGTTTACTCATCTTAGTTGGAGCTGAGGATGTAAGCCGAGTCTTGCATATAGAGTTGGTGCTCTTGTAGAGTTGTACTCTATTCAGTTGTTGCTGATAAACCTCAAGGATTGTAGTCCGTAATAAAAATAAAATTGTACATACATCTTGTGTTCTTTGTATTCCTTGTGGTGATGACTTATTGATGATATATGTTTATGATATATGTTGCTGATATATGTTCACATCTAACTGGTTACAAATGAAAGAAATAAGCAATGAGTAAATGTTGAATGATAACTAATGAGTTTTCTGTAAGAGGAAAGTTTTTTAAAAAGAGCCCCACACTCATTCTCCCCCCATCTAAGTGTGGTAGGTGTGTCCAAAATGATCCAGATAATTCAGGGAGTTGTATCTTCCTTCAGGTTGGAGCATGTAAATAGGGGGTTGTAGCCTCCTTCCAATTGTAGCTAGAGAATTGGGAAGTTGGTGCTTCCTATGAATGAATTCTTGATATATATAAGAAAACATTTTGTGGTTTTCTCCTGTTTGGGTTTGGTGCTTCCTATGAATGAATTCTTGATATATATAAGAAAACATTTTGTGGTTTTCTCCTATTTGGGTTTCCATGTAAATGATTATGTATTGTGTTCTTGATGTGATGCTGATGTGATGCTGCTTATGATTACATGCTTATTATATATATATATATATATATATATATATATATATATATATATATATATTGAATGCAATCATAGATGATACATTGATGATAAATTGTTGAACATTGTTGATAAAGTGAAAGAATATATATTGTGGTTAAAAGTGGTATAAAGTGCTCATACAGATTCACCCCCCCGCTTAGTATTCCAACAATAATGCTCCATTTTCTGATAAATCCCCCATTAATATAGGAATATTGATGCTTCTAGGGACAATCTATATGTTTTTGGACCAAATATGAGTTTCTTCGAAATAGAAATGAATCCATTATAAAATTCATAAAAATGATAAGTAACCCTATGTCTCCAGAGGGCTTGGTACCACATTGGTACTGGATCAATTTTACACTCAACCCTCCTTCCAATAATCAAACCTTTAAAACATGACTATAAGTGATAGAAAATATAACGTATGAAGACATGTAGAACCTTTTATTTTCCTTGAAATTTGCTAATTGTGAGGATATTTATATAGATATTATCTTTGCCCAGTCAAATATTTCCTTCTCATGAATTGTAGAATATAAAATGTAAAGGGATAAACAAAAAAATTTCGATGTTGATTCCTGATATGTAACTTTGGTAAAGATCCATACACTTTCTTTATAAATATTTTTAAGAGAACTGACCTGAATTTTTGATAAATCCTCTATCATCATGGGAATATATTCAAGGTATTTCCGCAAGAGTTCAAGTCCAAAATTTATTTCCTTAAGGAATTGTCTAGCTTCCTCCCATTTGAAGGTGATGGTTGGCTTAGGAAGCTTTAGAATCCTTATAAAAACTGACGATGACAAGGAAACATGAGATTCCCCTTGAAGTTGAATCACTCTCTGATTCTGTTCATACTTATTGACACATCACAAAACAATTTATTTAGAGTCAAAAACCTTTGATACAAACCCTACTGAAGCGATGCCTGACATCCATACTATATTTTTTGTTCCTTTCTAGTAGTGTCAGTGAAGCATAATACTAGTAAGACCTCGACCATTGGAACCTATGGTCCTCTCACCTGAATAAATTCAAGGTATCCCCACAAAAGTATTCTCTCCCTTTCAATGCCATGTTGGTTGAAAGTTGGAAAAGTTTTGTATATTCACTTTGAAATTATAATTTCAAAAAAACACCTTTTTGATAATATAACTCGTAGCTCCTTTTTCGATGAAAGAGTTATTGCAGATTAAATGAAGGATTACCTCAATAAATATGCCATTAATAATGTCCTTTTCGAAATTAATTAAATATTATCCTTCGTAATATTAACAATAAATAAAATCTTGGGGAAATTGCAAAGTAATATATGTAATACAACAGAGTATTAGACATAGATATCAAGAAGTGAAGGAACAAACATGAAACGGTGAAACCGCCGTGATACTGAAAATTAGTTAAGTATTGATCTATCAAGAGAGTCAAGGTATAGTCATCTATCGATCAGACTTGTAGAACACAAGGAAATGAATTGGAGGAACTTGAACCTGCGAGTATGCCAACCCATGAACCTGCTGTGCTAAGAAACTTTGAAAATATTCTAAGTGCAAAACGAGGGTCACAAAACAATAAGGTGCATTTTGATGACGATGAAAGAGAGGAATTGAGTGAAAATGATGATACCAACTCGCAAACCTACAATTATAGAAGAAATTAAGAAATGGCTAAGTCATGGTGCAATATGGATACGACGGACAATACAAGTGAATTTGTTATTACACAAAACTTGATAAGGAAGGCTATGAACCCACCATGGATTGAAAATTTTCTAAGTGAAGAAAAGATAAAAATAAAAGATGTGAGATTATATGTAGGTCAACAATGCCCAATTCATAAAGCCTTCATGATTGATTTTTTTAATCTGTTACAGTTGTAAATTATTTTCCATTCAGTTAGTTAGATTAATCTGATTTTGTTCCTAGTCTCTAGCTAGTTTTATTTTTTGCATTTTATCTTTTTAACAAAAGGCTTGTTGGATGAAAAAAAAAGGAATTTCATGAAGAAATCAAGGAGTTGTCTTGTTAACTTTTTTTTCTAGAAGTTTTATGTGCAAAATCATTTGTGACAAATAGAAGCATTTAGTTTTTTGCACCCTCAAAACTATTTAATTGTATATTTGGGTTATTTTTCTAGTCACTGTCCATACCATTTCATTCTTCGTTTTCCTATAGTAATTCTTATGGATAAATTATCATTTTATGAATAAATGAAAATGAATTTTTTTCAAAATGTTACACACAACACTTCCTTTCTGTTATAAAAAGTCAACAATTAAATATTTCCCATTTGATATCCTTATGATTAATTAAATTCCGGTAGGAAAAAATCTATTCTGATTGGATTTCTTTGGAGTTTTAATTCTGCTATCCTATACATAATTAATGAAGGTTGAGAATAAAAATTGTTTTCATCTCAAATTAAGATCTCTCCAATTATTTTTAATCCCTTTTGATGTTTATTTCATCATAGGTTGAAGTTATACAAATGTTTGCTTTCCATTGAGTGTTTTCTTAGATTGTTTTCAACCAGCCTGGTTGTAGCATAGACATAGCATAAATAACTTAGTTGAGTTTTTTTTTTGTTTTCCTTGATCATTTTTTGTTTTAGTCTCATTGATTTTTCCTTTAAATATTTTATTTTCAATAAGTTTGTCATCTAAGGAAATGTTTTCTTATCATGATGTCAACTTGTAGAACATGGGATTCTTTGTCATTGATTTAGGTTGAACAAATGGATTGTGTAACCAACAACACAAGGCATTTTTCCCTACATACTAGAAACATGTGTGGACAACTTAGGGAAGTCTTATTTTTGAACTTCTATCCTGCATGTCACCAAAAATGTTGATGTCTAAATTGTTCAAGATCTCAACAACAACCTCACGACAATATAACCCCCTTGTGTTTTTAAAGAGACAGTAAATATAACAATAATAATTTATTTTTAAGGTCACGACCAAGACACACCAAATTGGTGTATGCTACCCCCTTGTTTGTGGGACATGGGACCCCCCTCCGCCCAACGATTTGACTGGTAAAGTCTATGGAGGTATACATACCCTCTGGATTTGAACTTGTGACTTCTTAAGAGGAAACACATGTTCTTAACCATTAGGCCCACTCAGTACTCCTCTTTTATTACTTAAAATAAATTATGAAAATACGGTTCAAAATATATAAAAAATATATTCACAAAGTAAGGATCCTCGGAAAAGGACTAGGAACTTATTTAAAACTAAAATATGATATCTTCACAATATTATACATAAATAGAGAAAAAAACATATAATATTAATACTGTTAGGGTCCTAACCCACACATAGGTAGAGCAATATATTCAGATGTAATAAAGGTCAATATTAATAAGTCCTTTCAATAAAATAGAATAAGGCAGATGTAAGAAGACCTAATAGAAGCTTTCGCTTCTAGAAGGATCTTCCTCTAGATGCTTCTCTTGATAGACATATTTAGTATAAATAAGGGTCGAGGGTATGAAAACCCTAGCTTGGAGATTATTTTAATAGAGCGCTGCTTGACTGGAGGTTGCCCCCTCGAAGAGGCCCGTGAACATTGCTTTCTAAATCAAAGTGTTATTTATGTTGTTGTTCTTATATCATTTCTGTGTTATTGTGGAGATTATGCTGGTTATATTACTGTTATTATGCCATTTCTAGCATTTTATTTCTGTTCTGCATACTTTTTATATCTGGTATATTACAAGTGGTATCAGAGCACTTTCCTTGGCATAAATTGTGGGATTTTTTTTTCCAGGGTAGAGACGTATTCCGATGTCTTTAAGCCATAGATATCTGTCGTTATGCGCATAAACCCATAGTTGAGGGATTCATACATGCAGGAAATACAAGTGGTTCTTAAGCACACATCTGTTGGCCACCCTTGTAACTGATCTGGATTATTTTCGGCACGAAATGAGATCGGAGATATAATAAAGAAATGCACAAAGATATCGCAGATGTTCAATAATATAAGAGAAATGTATCAGAGATGCAACCATAAACACAGATATACAGTAATACACGATTTATATTAATCAAAGAAATGTACAGAGACTATAAAAATACAGAGTGAAAGACTCGCTAGAATGGTGGCAGCTTATCTCTGAGAAGAGATGTGACGGCTACTCACATTCGTAAGAAGATGATTACAATGAGGCTCAGAAGGCCCTTTTACAATAGACGGGAATGCCAAAAGTCCTATACATCCAAAAACCTAACCCTAGGAGATGAAGCGCCAAAATTCATGTGGGCCCCGTTTGGGTAAGCGAGTACATCAACTTCCCGAGGTCGTAACTTTTGCATACGATCTCCGTTTTAGGCGTGTGATAGCTCGTTGGAAAGGTATTGTCGAGGAGATTCATTTTGGGGGATCAATTTCCTTTGGCTATCATTGAGAACCTAGATCTTGAAAAACCTTCATTTGGACCC
>JASDQU010333488.1:0-12731 GCA_032191745.1 Picea mariana
CAAAGCATAAACACCCTTCCAAAAATGGGGATTAGATTTCATTGATGAAATAATTCTGAACTCAAGTGGGAAACACAAATGGATTCTTATTGCCACAGATTATTTTACCAAGTGGGTGGAGGTTATCCCCACTAGGACAACAACTGACACATTCATTATCAAGTTCCTTGAAGAGTACATTTTAGCAAGGTTTGGATGTCCTAGAAAGATCACAATTGATAATTACCAAGCCTTCAAATCCTTTAAACTTATGAAATTTTGTCAAGACTATAATATAGAAATTGGGCATTAGATTGCCTATTACCCACAGGGGAATGGATTGGATGATTAATCCAACAAGAACATCATCAAGATCATTAAGAAGATGTTTTCCTAAAACAAGAAAGCTTGGGATTCCCACTTAAAATATGCAGTCTGGGCAGATAGAGTGAGCATCAAGAGGTCCATTGGTACATCTTTGTTTTAGCTGGTATATGGGCTAGAAGTTATTTTTCCCATTCAACTCATTCTTCTTTTGATGAATTTACTTCAATATGATTAGGAAGAGTCAGATAAAGAGTCAGATGATATGCAAAGAATAACCAACGAACTTATTGAAGTATAACAGGTAAGAGATAAGGTGCAATTGAAGTCACAATATCACGAGGAAAGAATGAAAAAAATATTTGATAAGAGGACCAAAGAGAGGATTTTAATGATAGGAGATCTAGTCTTAAAGTGGGATGCTAGAAGGGAAGCAAAGGGAAAACATGGAAAATTTAACAACCTCTGGCTTGAACCTTTCTAGATCATGCAACACAAGAAAACAACACATATGAACGGGCGCAACTGAATGGAGAGTCATTTGGGGCTCCCATTAATGGGAAGTTCCTCAAACATTTTTTGCAGTATTGAATGCTGCAAAATTTTCTACCCTATACATAAGTAAATCTTTTTCCATTCCTGTTATATATTTTTAATTTTACTTCAATCACCATATATTACACAAGCAAGAAGTTAGAGTTCTAAATTGAAGTTGTTGAGTAATTATGTTTCACCTATCAAATTAGTTTTTCAGGTGCACAAGGTATATTAGGTTTTAATGCAGACTCCACAACCCAATAGGATAAGTCACTTGGTCTACAATTCTCAAAATACCACGGGGGTATGTTGTCCCCGATGGAGCTGATGTTAGTATTGGATTTGGTCCATTCATTAGTGCACAAATGATCGATATCATGAGGTTGAAACTTGAAATAAGGAGGCTAATGGAGAGCTTATAGGGCCTATAGATTGATAGGGGAAAACATATGATTGAGATGCCAAAAAATTTAACAACCAAAATCAATCCCTAAGGGCCCAAGGCTAAGCTCCAAGCACCTGGGCGCTTATCACGAAAACAAAGAAGGTCAACGCACTCTAAGCAAGCCTAAGCCCCTTTCCAAATGGGTTTGTATCATAAGACCAAATCTTAAGGACCAGACACTAGTGAAGACACACTCTCGATCATCCAATGGCCATAGGCAAGCCTAATCTACGGTCGAGGATGCATCTCGCATTGGAAAAAGGAATGGAAGTTAGCGCGTTATTGGGATGCGATGGTGGTTTTGAAGAGTTGCGTGGTGAATGATGGATGGTGTTGCATGGTAGAATATGAAAAGTAAAACCACTCCCCTAGGGTCGCGATAGTGGTATTCTGGTGCCACCAGGTTACATATCCACCACCTCAAGACATAGTTGTTCATCCAATCAGTGCCACTTGGAGCTAGCACAAAAGTCCACCTAGATACAAAGGAAGTCGATGAGGGCATCATACATCAACAACGCATATTCGTGAGCCTACCAAGGATCTCCAATTGTATAGAGAAGGCCCACTAGGATTTTAGACACCATATCAAGCCTAGCCACATGTAGGTCGAGTCCCAGAGGACAATTCAATGCTGACATGGACCAATATGAAGTTTCCATGTGCCCACAAGTCCATGGTGACGTCAACATAAAAACATCCAAATTTCACGTGTTTTCCCTAAATTTAAAAAAAGTATTCGAACCATTGGGAAAAGGACGTGTGTTTCCAAACATAGGCACGAGGAAGAATATCTCATGCGAGTGGAGGATTCACTAATAGCCTACCAAACCAGTTGGAAAATATGTGATGCATAACAAGATATCTAGCTTCACGTTCACATCCTTTCATTCATCATCATATCACTACCTACAGATGACAAAGGACAACAATCGTCGCCTCAACATGCCCACTCACACAAGCCTAGGATATCAATAGATCATACCAAGTGTGGAAAAATTGTTACCTCTCGCTAGTTATTTGCATAGACACATCTCAATCTCTTTTAAGGGAAAACCACAAGGATCGTGAGCAACCAATCTACGAGTAATCTAATTTATAAAGGTGAGTTAATCAGATGTCAGGTGTTTCATACGATGACCTGCCTACGCAATCCCTCCTCTCAGGAGTGGATTATGAATCATCATGGTTGCATTGTTGGGATAGTGTGTTCTAGGTTTTTCCAAGAGAAGAATTCCCTTCTCTTGTGTCATTATCTTGATTTATAGGATAGAATGGCATTTGGGAATCTACCCTAAGGTGCAATTGTATCAATTGGCCAACTTGACATAGCAGTTCGAGGCAGCAGATTCGAAGGGATATTCAATGATGTTCTGCATGGATGATTGGTGGGGACTAAGAGGAAGACATTGGATGTTCTTTCAACCAATCATGGACCCAAATCATTCCATCATTGAGTAGGTCCCACACTACATATGCAGACCTAGTCGAGTCATCCAAAGAGATTCAGTTAAAGGCTCAATTGGACAAGAAGAACACAACCCCAACAACATCAATGCGCCAACTTCGAGGGTAAATATATTTTCCTTTTACCCCATAAAATCCGACGAGATCAATTGGAAAGTTGGAATCAGTTAAGAACCCAGAGGTGGTATCAAGATTCTAACAAGTTGTATTCATCTCCAAGAAGCAGTATTATTTATTTTTGGTAGATGCTTTTTCCTACTAGCAAAGAGCCTATAAAACAAGGTGAGGAGCTAATTTTTAGGGTTGGCACTTTGGGGAATTTAAGAGTATCTTATAACCAGATTTGTTTGATCAAGATCCCCTCAGACACAAATATATTTTTAAGGCTACAGGCTTTAATAGATTAATCCCATGTGTTATGCTTAAGCATGTGCTTCTTCTTGTGCATGTGTTCTTTTAAAGCCACCATCCCATTTTTGGCTTCTTGTATCTGATCACCATTAATAAAATCTTGAGCAACAAGTTTTATGGCATGTTCATTGTAATTGTGTGTTGTATAGCTTATGACACTGAAGTGATTTCCTCTGAATGTATGACCACTTTTCTTTTCATTTTTTCATATCTTTAATGATATGTAGAGGGTACCTCCATGGATTTAAATATGTGCAAATGTTTACTATTTGATGCAAGATTTAACGATCTGGTGCAACTGTTAGAACTAATGAATTCCTAATTTCTCAACACCTTGTTCTTTCCATAGACTGTAAAATTCACCTTAAAGTTGTCTCACATGTTTATCATGTATTTCTTCTAAACCCATCAATTGAAATTTTTTGAAGCACTCGTGGACAAATACCTCTTATGGATGAATGTTTTAATATCCAGGCTGGGATTGTTTGAGGGTCGAGAGTTCTGTGAGAGAGAGAGAACTTACCCACATTTTTGTGTAATTTATGTTATTACAAGCATGGTTTTAAGGCTCGTCCTAAGTCTTAGCTCTCAAGATGCATCAACATCGTTCCACTCACAACTTGGAACATCTCGAGGGACAACACCATATAAAAATAGCCTTAAACATTTAACATCATCCTTAATGTTATCCTCACAATTTTCATCATTGTACAAAATGCATAATTTAACTCAAGATACATTTATAATGTATGTTCACATTGTGTATAGTATGATTGCAAATATGATATTAATTTATGACTTTGTATGCATATGTGTCCATGGTTATCCTAGTTTAATAGTTACACAACTTACTTATGAAAAACTTAAAGATAAAGGAATATGGTGTAATCTTGTTTCATGATGATTTATTGGCTTAGCTTATGAAGATCACGATATAAAATATTTATGTTTCTCATTGTCAATATATAAATTGGGAAAAATTATATATATATATTTTTAAATTAAATTAAAAAAAAGCATGTGTGTTAAACAACCATATACTCTAATGGGAAAAGGTTAACAGATTTTATTAAGGGCCATCCATTTAACACTTATGAAGGCATATAGATATAAGGCTAAGTTCAAGTTGTATTATTTTAACCAAGAGTCCACCCTCTTTCATACATTATTCCATCGACTTTTGGAGCACTCCTTTAGCTTATGGCACGAGATATATATGATTTTCGTTGGGATGACAYCACATGATCACCACATTGTATTTAAAAGGGGTTGGGCAGCCCCTTCCCTACTTCATACTTCATGCAAATTTATATGGTTAAAGAAAGGGTGTCATATCATTGTGGCTTAAAAACATATTTACTGTATTTAAGTTGTTTGTTACCCTTTGATCTAATTCCTAGGAGGAATCAATAGAGAGAATACCATTTTACAAACAAAAAATACAATGTACGAACAATCGAGCATTGTCGGGGCAGAATTTCAAAAAAAACAGAAATTCAATTATATTAAAACAGAAATTCAGTTATAATAAAAGGTTATAACAAATTTTCAAATCATTAAAACATGATGTAAAAATTCACTATGATCCTGCCATTTTAGTGACTAAGGCATGGGAGTTGACAACTAAGCATGCAGGAAATTACAACTTCAAAATTCAATAGTGTCTACCAAACTTTGCCAGAATTTACTTTATCATAATAAATAATACTTCACACATAGCTATGTCTCCAAATATTGACATAAATTGCTTACATGTCAATATCTTTACAGAATCATTGTTGACCTTAGGTCACAAAAGCTTCTTGTTGTGCAAGTTTTTAGATTTGGTTATCCACATTAATTGAGGCCAACCAAGACCGGGTCAATGATAATAAACAATGGTAATAAACAAAGATGTAAATGGCTTTTCTGGAGGAAGAACAAAGACCGGGTCAATGGTAATAAACAAAGATGTAAATGGTTTTGTGGAGGAATATCAGTTGTATTATAGCTTTTTTTTTAAAGTTTTGATAAGGGTTGTTTAAACATTTTTTTTTTGAATTTTTTTCAAGGGAACAATATTCAATTTTTTGAAGTTTTTAGGCTGAATCCAATGAATCAGATTTTGTTGAAATCTTCATGTTTTGTTTTTTAAATTGCATTTTTGAATGTATAAATGGGATCAACACTCTGAAAAAATCTTGAAACACTAGAATTATACAAACTCTATTTCAAATGTTTTCAAATGTGGAGTTCCTACAATTTTTGACAAAATTTTAAACAAAATAGATCAAAAAATATATCCATAAAAACAACAACAAAAAAATATAAAACATTTAAACTAAACAATTTTAAAATTTACAAAAAAAAAAATTGTTTTATACCTATTTCAATGCATATTTAGATTTAGATTTAACAATAAGAAAAACGTTTGCCCTGCTGTAAAACTTTTTAGGTTACTACAAATTTGAGAAATAAATTCCATTGCAAACATGAACCCGGGTCTCTGAGTTGAGAGCCCATTGAGAAGTAAGTGTATGAAATAATTTGAAGACAACCTTCTAATTTAAATTAAAAAAATTGTGTATTAATTTGTTTGAATCGACAGTATTTAAATCTGTGTCTTAATTTGTTTGAATCAATATTTAAATTTGTGTCTTAAGTTGTTTAAATTAACAGTCAATTTATCACTGGTTTGTATTTGGGTTTTTGTTATACCAAAAGGCTTACATCTATTGATAATGGGCACAATTAATCACCTTTTAATCTAAAATTATAATTTTATGGCTAACAATTGAAAATGCTGGCATATTCTTAGTCGTACTCTCTAATCAATGGATGAAATTTAATGCTTATAACTTCCTTGCATTTCTGAATATTTCCGTTACCTTATTTACTTTTTCACATTTACTTAATATGATTAAAAAGTTACTTATCTAACCATTGATTGACAGATTAACTGATTAAGAAAAATTAATATGTATAAAACTTTGCATTGCCAAGTTCCTTGAGATTAAACGTTTGTAACTGGACGCAGTAATAGCTGGACTGAGCAAACTAACATGGCGACGTTTTAATAGCCGATACCTTTCAGCATTCTCCAACCACAAGTCGACTGTAATAGTTTATATATTTACTAATATCAATCCATGACAAGTCAGGGCGTTTGCATTCTGCATTTTCTCACACAGCAAACAAACAATAACAAGATTAGTTTGGGCTCTCGTTTATATATTTACTAATATCAATCCATGACAAGTTTTGGCTTTTGCATTCTTTCACACAGCAAACTAACAATAACGATCTTAGAATAGAATTGCTTAGAATCCTTTAATCGCAGTAACTACTCTACTTCTCTCGTCTATGAACCAACTAAGAATAAAAATTTATATTAAAATGTAAAGCCTCCACTTCAGTCCTCTCGTCTCTGGAATCTGAATCATTGGAAGATTCTGTAATTGTTTCTTCTCATCTAGCAGTCAGTAGTGAGAATTTCCTCTCTTAACCCTGGCCTCATTCTGCTTACTCTAATTAACAAAGATTATGTACATTAACCTAATGAGCCTAATAAAGTGCTCATTAAAATTTATTGATATATATTAGAAATCAGAGACATGACTTTGGCTTAACAGAGGTTAATAAGATGATTCTTCCATAGGTGGTGAGGTCTATTAAAGTAGCCAAGATTATTTTAGTAAAGGATATGGGTTGTTTGGGATGTCAACCTTTTTGAATTACATTTTTTTTTCTTAATGATTTTGATTAATGTGATTTTGGCTTAGGCTACTTGAACTACATAAGTTAATAGGATGATTCTTCCATAAGTGGCCAAGTCTATCAAAGGAGTCAAGATTATTTTAGTGAAGAATATGGGTTCTTCTCGATGTCAACCCTTTTGAATTACATTTTTTTTCCTTAATGATTTTGATTAATGTGACTTTGGCTTCGGGTACTTGAACTATAAAAGTTAATAAAATGATTCTTCGATAGGTAGTCACGTCTATCAAAGGAGCCAAGATTATTTTAGTGAAAGATATGAGTTGTTTAGTTCAAAGGTTCATAGAATGATTCTTTCATAGGTGGCCAAATCTAGCAAAGGAGCCAAGATTATTTTAGTGAAGGATATGGGTTGTTTTGGATGTCAACCTTTTTGAATTACATTTTTTTTCCCTTAATGATTTGATTAATGTGGTTTTTTTTCCCTTTATGATTTGATTAATGTGGTTTTGGTTTCGACTACCTGAACTACAGAGGTTAATAAGATGATTATTCCATAGGTGTATAGGTCTATCAAAGCAGTCAAAATTATTTTAGTGAAGCATATGGGTTGTTCTAGATGCCAACCCTTTTGAATTACATTTTTTTCCTTAATGATTTTGATTAATGCAATTGCTTTTTCTATACAATAATGTTGTGTGCATCTATAATAGAATGTTGTGAGAGTATTGGGCTATATAGCATGATTTGAGATATGAACTTTATGCTGGGCATAATCAGTAGTGAGATCAACAATATGTATGCATTCATGTCCATCACATGCAAACTAGATCCAACAAGGAGAAATATATTCTTATTTTATTCTCAATTTTAATCAAGAACCAGATCTGCTTTATTTTAGATCTTGATTTATTTAACTTTAATTGGAAAGGCCCAAAGGCCTTGAGGGTTGAAACCTGGCTCTGATACCATATGTAATGGCCTAGATTACTAAAGAAAAACAAAAGTAAAAATTAACCATGTAATATCCTGATCTACCAACAATCAACCTTAATAACCATTAATTCTTCAATAAAGTAGTGCAACGAGATGTGAGGAACTTACCTATTGAAGAAACTAACTTACATGTAAAGTGGAAATTTCATAACTATTGAGATACTTGATCCTTGACCCGATTGACCGCAACAAAAATGTGGGGAACGACTCTTCACCCAACCATAGACCTTTCTACTCTAAATCTCTCAGTAGCGGGTCACCCCCGAACCCTTAGTCTACTACCATGCCAACTCATGTTTAGCCTTGTCCTTATTTGTCAAGCCATCAGAGATGTCATTTTTTCCTTCGTCCTTATAGAGAATTCATTTATGATAAAGGACTAGATCCCTATGACTTGTCATTATTTAATTATTTATTTATATGTTCCCATAAACTTATCTTTTTTTAATGTTTTTCCATAAATTACCTTTATTTATTTTACCCATTTATTTTATTACCCAATATTTGTTTTTAAGTATTTATTATGATAATTAGTTACATATTTATTATTATTATTTATTTATAATAATATGGGGCATGACAATATTTGTAGTGCATTTAGATATATAAACAAACTAGTTCTTGTGTCATGATAACGTATTGGTGCATCGAAGGAACATAGAAAAGAAAACCTTTAAAACCTCTACCCTCCCACCTTTGCTATAAATAAAACAAGGAGAAGTGCTTCTACTAAAACCTTTGCTAAGTGATGTTTTCCTTGTAATGTCAATCTTAAAGTACTATTTTATATATTTTTAAATATTATTAGTTTGAAGAGTGATCATAATTACAACAATTTACAATGAAGTGGAACTTATTAAATGCATGATCACAAGAGAATAATGATCCCCAACATTTTTTAAGTCAACTTAGTGGTAATTGCTTGGTTTTTGTATTGCTAACGTTTAAATGGAAGGCAAATTCAATAACAAAGAGAAGGGAGAGAAAGAAGTTGGTGGTTTTGACAACATAAGAAACCATTGCTTTGGTTGAAGGTGATGTAGACTAGATGAAAAGGGAGAAAAAGAAGTTGGTGGTTTTGACAATATAAGAAACCACTGCTTTGGTTGAGGGTGATGTAGACTAGATGATTGACAATTTTATAGTTCACACAACACCTCAATATGAGTGTGTTGTTTGTTTTAGGGGTACTTCAAAGTGTTGTCGGAGATACTAGTATGTGATACTTGTGTGTTTTTGTTAGATATTTTTTTTGGATGTGTTGTTAATCGGAGACACTTGACTTGCATTTGATTTTAGTTTCTCAAATTCTTCAAACCCGCCACTTTAATATTAATATTAATACACTTCCATAAATTCTTTATGGACGTCATTGGAATGTTTTGAAAACATTTTTTATAACAATATTTTATTATATTGGCTTTTGTGATTTTGAATTTCCATAATCATGTTTTTCCTTTTGTAAATTTTAGTTGACTACCTTTCATTGTTGATGGAACATGTTTTATGTTCATGGATTAGTCAACAAGGATTGATCTTGTGACCATCAATTAAATGCTATATTTGATTTTAGTTTCTCAAATTCTTCAAACCCGCCACTTTAATATTAATATTAATACACTTCCATAAATTCTTTATGGACGTCRTTGGAATGTTTTGAAAACATTTTTTATAACAATATTTTATTATATTGGCTTTTGTGATTTTGAATTTCCATAATCATGTTTTTCCTTTTGTAAATTTTAGTTGACTACCTTTCATTGTTGATGGAACATGTTTTATGTTCATGGATTAGTCAACAAGGATTGATCTTGTGACCATCAATTAAATGCTATATTTGATTATATTGGGTTTTGTGATTTTGAATTTTCATAATCGTGTTTTTCTTTTTGTAAATTTTAGTTGATTGTGTTTCATTGTTGATGGAACATGTTTTATGTTCATGAGATTAGTCAACAAGGATTGATCATGTGACCATCAATTAATTGCTATAATGATTAGACTAAACCCACTTAGTATACTCGATCTTTGGGCTATTAATATAAGTATAACAAATGAGGAAAACATTTCTCATAGAAAAATCTTTACTTAAAAATGAATATAGTTTGACAGTTGGTTATTTGGTGCATTGTTTATGTATGGTGAGAGGGAATATTCAACTTTATTAAGAATTTCTTATGAGTAAGGTATTTAGCAAGTTGGGAATGAATACATGCTTAATTATTTATTTTGCAAATAAAAAATTGTGGTGAGAGGGAATATTCAACTTTATTAAGAATTTCTCATGAATAAGGTATTTAGCAAGTTGGGAATGAATACATGCTTAATTATTTATTTTGTAAAGAAAAATTTCATGTATGGTAAGAGGGAATATTCAACTTTATTAAGAATCTCTCATGAATAAGGTATTTAGCCAGTTGGGAATGAATACATGCTTAATTATTTATTTTGCAAAGAAAAAATTATGTATGGTGAGAGGGAATATTCAACTTTATTAAAAATATCTCATGAATAAGGTATTTAGCAAGTTGGGAATACATGCTTAATTATTTATTTTGCAAAGAAAAAAGACAAATAAGTTTTGGAAGTTGGAATGTATCAAAAAATTTTAATTTTTCATAAAAATTATAATTCTCAGCTTATATAATGTCATTTATATTTATAAATAAAATCAAAAAATTAAATTTTTGTCATTTGAGATATATTCATTACATTATTAAAATTTATGTTATTAAGTCTTTTTATTTTATTGTAAAAATAACATGGTTTATCAATTTTCTTATATACTAATTAAACATGGTCATGTGGAAAATGCACAATACACCACAAACTTTATTCATAAATATGTTTCCCTAATTTGTATCCATATATATTTACGTATATAGGTTTTGGAGACAAAAGGTGAAAATGAAGGTGGTGCATCTACAATGGTTGATGGATTATTGGACTATCATACCATGTTAGATGTGCAAAGTTTCTCCTTAAGGACACTCAACTACTCACTTTCCACAGTCTATAGCTTTAAGAGGTCATTTTCTTGAACACATGATAGGTCAAGCAATGAGAGAGCATCAAGAAAAGTGAAGGCGTTGTTCCCCCTACCAATGCCTCAGGGGTCCCTCAATTCGACAAATTTCTAATTGTGTCTCTATTTATTTCTAACCCAGAGAGTCTTAAAGGGGTTGAGCAAGGAAATGATGGATGGGAGCCCATTATGGATGATCTTGAGCCCATAACAAATGGACAAAGGCCTTTGCTTGAGGACAAATATTGCCTCCCACAACAAGTTTGGTTCGAGCAACTTCTTGATCCATTCATTCATTCTAGCTAGTTGGCCTATTTATTTGTCTATGTTGCTTTGTACCTTAGGCATTGCGTATTTTTAATGATTGTTTTATGCCTTGCATGGTGATTTTTGATATTCTAGGTGATTTTTCCTCACAACCTTCCATCATAGTGTTTTCTTTCATCACCCTTTTTTTTGTGTTAATGTACATGTACTTTCATTTTGTATATTAATAGAATTTGAAGAATTTTATTTAAAAACATGGTGATTTTGTTCACAAGAATTGACAAACTCTATATGCACATCTTTAACAAGAATAATTTTGAGAACAATTTTTATTAAGATATAATCTAAGTTTAAATAACATGATATCCAATGCCATTTTAAATAAAGTTTCAAATGAAAATATTTTTATATGACCATGATCCTAAGTTTCATGATATATGTTTTCACTTCATATGCTATATCAAATTACATGACCTCAAAGCTCTCCATTCTCCTTGCCAACTAAAAAGTGGGCATTATTTTGATCTATTCTATCCTTTTTATTTGAAAAGATTAGTCTAATTTTACTTGTCAATATATAAGGCTAAAATAATGACCCCAATCAATGATGAAATCTATTAATTATTCATTCATTTTTTTTAATTATTCATTCATTTTTTTTACATATAATGTGTAATGATATTATTTTCTAAAAATCATAATTTTAGTAATTTTAATTTATGATATTATCACATTTTGACCAATAAAATATTTTTCTTTTTAAAAATAACAAATATAATAATAAACCATAATTTTAATTTATGATATTATCACATTTTGACCAATAAAATATTTTTTTCTGTTTTTCTTTTTAAAAATAACAAATATAATAATAAACCATAAAAAATTTAATATAATTTATAATAAGAAGAAAATAACAAATATAATAATAAGCTATAAAAAATCAATATAATTATAACTCTAAACTTTTTCATGCACAGAAGTGTTATTGAAGAGAATTCTGATAATCAAAGGAATTTGTGCTTTGATAAAAGTAAAGTTGACATTTTCTTAAAAAATTTAAATAGTAAATTAAATCTCCTCTAGCTTATAAGGACAGTATTGAAGAACTCTATAATAATTTTACAACTAGCCTTTCCATTTCTATTAACAAGTTCTCTTTTGAGGTGTCCTATAAAAAGAATAATAGAACGACCTTTGGTATGATAAAGAATGTAAAATTTCTAGGAAAGTCATTAGGGATGCTTCTAATGAATCCTTAAAACTCGATAAGATCAACACGTACAAATCCATAATTAAAAGAAAAAAAAGATACTATATCAATAAAAGGAAAGAGCAACTTTCACAACTATATAAGTTGGATCCTAAGAAGTTCTGGAACCAAATTCTAAACTGCAATACTAAAGAAAATAATAGGATTCCCTTAAGGGACTGGATTCCTACCTTAAAAGTCTTTATGAGTTCCCTGATGCCATGGACACCAGTCCTATTATCCCTACAAAGGAATAATTTTTTTATTTAGATGACATAGAGTTCGGGGTTAAGCGGTGATCCAGGTGGATATCGGTGGCCACCCACCTTTTT
>JASDQU010333491.1:0-12752 GCA_032191745.1 Picea mariana
ATACCCATGGGTGGTGCAGATGTTGTACTAGGAATCCAATGGTTACAATCATTAGAAACAGTGGCTTTTAATTTTCAAGAACTTTTCATGAAATTTTCATAGGAAGGGAAAGAAATTGAGTTAAGAGGTATCCATGCTATATTGATGTTTGGTTCTTAACATTGTTGGTTACCATTTGGGTTGGTCGACGATTGCACAGAATGTACATTTGTCATCTAAGTGGGATTGGAAGACATAGACGAAACTATCCCTCCTACAGACTGGTTTAGAGACAACTCTTTCAAATGGCTTGTCACCGAGTCTGTGGATTTCACATTGGCGGAGCCTACAATTCCATCGGCATGAGGCCCAAGATTTTGTCTAGGGTTATAGTTTGACCTCGGTGCGTCAGGAAGAATCTCGTATAACATCCCAGACTGAGCATCTATAAGATCTAACTATTGGGCTTTGAAAATCGCTTATTTCTTAGATGTAACCCTGGATGTAGCAACATCCTTTGAAATAGGAGGTTGTAGAGACTTAAGGAACCACTCTAACAAGAATTCTAGGGGTATGCAGGTCTTGATCAACCTCTTCTGGTGCCATGAAGTTGAAGGTACCCATAAGGGATGAATACATTTTGAGACCAATGTTCTCATTTGTCAGCTGAGAATTGTCGACCATGGGGATCGACGGTCCAACAGATACACTAGGATAGCATATGCAAAGGACAACTGGTTGATCGTTAGGATCTTCCCATCGTGAGGAAAACAAAGAGTACGGAAGACGGACAATACAACGACATTCATAGCGTAATTCCAATTGCATCCTAGTAACAAGTTATAATCAAGGGGTGCATCAACCACCTCGACATCCACCTCTCTCGTATTCCCACCTAACTGGACCGGAAAGGCAGGAATAATACCGTTAGGGAAGAAGGAATGACCGTCAAAAGCATTCAACATGTTCAGAGACTGAGAGATATTTGGAGAGTCAAGAGCTTTCCAACAGACTAGGGACATCACACATGTTGCAGCACCTTCATAAACAACAATACACTTGATGGTATGCTTCTAGTAAGCCACATGGATTTGGAATGCCACATGGTAAGGCAAGCAAGGCTTCACATCTGTGACGTCAAACTTGATAACATTTCAGCCACTAGGATCTATATCTCATAACGTAGATAGAAAGGCATTCCTCTATGAAGGACACATCTTTAGCACCTCTAGAGCCAACATCACACAAGGGGTTTGACCCAGGTCCTCAACAATAGAGTAATTATGGGTGGCTCTAGCATTAGGATTGTGGGTAGAGCGCTTGAGTACGCCTTTCAAAATACAAGTCAGTGGCTCTAGTTTTTTGATATGTAGGGGAATCTCCAGAGGAGGAGGAGACTCTAGACCAGGTACAGTTTGTGGAGAACTATAATCATGAGATCAGGTGGCTACATTAACCTGATAATTGACCATATTGATGCACAAACAGTCATTGTCTTGTGTCGGTGGGTTTTGAATCCCACCCGCCACATTTTTGTCATTTGAGGAGCTCGAGGCCATGTGTTGGTTATGTGGAAAAGGATTTGTCAGCACAACAGGTGGTAGAGATAAGATCTTTGCATCTTCCATAAGTTTGGGGCATAAATGAGTAAGGTGATTATCTGCACAAAGCTTACAGGAAAATTTCACCTTACGCATTTATTTCTTTCTCTCACCAGCATTATTATTCGTCCTCTAATTATTACCATTGCCCTTGCATTTATTATTCTTCCCACCCTTATGATTACAATTATGTCCTTTTTTCTTATTCTCGCCTGGTTGTTGGTTACCATTTGGGTCGATCGACAATTTCACAGAATGTACATCCGTCAGCTGAGTGGGATTGGAAGACATAGATGAAGTTGTCCCTCTTGTAGACTGGTTTAGAGACAACTCTTTCAAATGGCTTGTCACCAAGACTACAGATTTCACATTGGTAGAGCCTACAATTCCATCGGCATGAGGCCCAGGATTTTGTCTAGGGTCATAGTTTGACCTCGGTGCATTAGGAAGAATCTCATATAACATCCCAGACTAAGCATTTATAAGATCTAATTGTTGGGATTTGAAAATCACTTCTTCCTCAGATGTAACCCTGGATGTAGCAACATCCTTTGAAATAGGAGGTTGTAGAGACTTAAGGAACCACTCTAATAGGAATTCTGGGGGTATGCAGGTCTTGATCAACCTCTTTCATCTTGATCCGAGATATGAGTGGCTTTGTCCTACCTTAAGGTCAACAAAATTTCTATGCCAGCATCATAACAAACTAGAAATTGGAAGTGGTTAAGGAAGACTAAAACCATCTGACTAAAGGTCATGTATGCCCCCTAGGTAGCTCAATATACCATTTTATGGCAACCCCCATGAGGGTGCATTGAAACAATATTAACCGAATAGAATTGTCATTAAGGGAATGTGAAGAGCACCATAAGTGAAAGGTGGTAATGTGATCACCAGGATCCTCGCCATTCCTGCCTTCGAATTTTGGAATATCCGAAGGAAGCTTGGTGGGAATGGGGGGGCATGTAGGATCATGACACACAGGGTCATTCATCAACTTAGACAAGTTTGGCAGACTGATCATGGCCATAAAAGGGAGACGGGGTTGCGGCATCTGGCCCCAAAATCTCTAGAAAGATTATGATTGGGGAATTGTAGTCCATCTAGGGTTCTGGTAAGCACCATGGCCCTATCCGAGATTGTAAGACCTCCCTCCAGGCTAATTCATAAGGGGGTTGGTTGGGCATCATTCCAGTAGGAATGTTCTGATGAGGGTTATTAAAAATTTCCCCAACTGGAGTGGACCCAGGTTGGGGGTTTCTCGAGGTGTGAAACTGACCTCCTCCGGGTGTGAATCCGGAGGATAAAGGTGGATTCGTCATGCCAAACATGTTGGTCGGAATCGACACTAATGAGGTGAGTGTAAAGGATGGAACTTGAGCATAATCTTGTTCGCCAGGTTCGTTACTCCATCTAGAAGCAATAGTATTAGACCTGGGATTAAAAGGAGGAAATCCTCCCACAGTAGGAGTCGTTTGAGGGACATGAGTGCCGCCAAACAAAAATGGAGTATAAGGAGGAGTTGTGCCTCCAAGTCTAATGATATTTGTTGGGGTCCTATAATCATAGGTAATTTGATTCTTCAATTGTTTATTTGGCGTTTCTCTCGTGATGAATACATCTAGCTTGTTGGGCTCGGTTGATTCCATTCCTCCCCCCTCCCATTCGTTTCGCCCGATCTTTCATCACCCTATTGCATCCTTCATCCATTGTTTTTCCCTTCAGTCCCTCACCCTTCACTTATTCACCCCTTCGCCAATTTTATCCCTGCATGAATAAACAAGTTTAAGAAAAAAGGCAATAGGTTAATAATGTTAGTAATTAAATTTAGTATAGTTAAATTTATAAATCTATGTTAAACTTGTTAATGATTACCTAATTATTATTTAATTAAAAATTAGTAATTAAGTTAGTTGTTTAAATTTAGTAATTAGGTTAGTGTTTGATTAATCAAAAATTAATTAAAAACAAATTAATATAATAAATATAAAATATAATAAACATAAATAATAAAAATAAAAAAGCTAAAACTAAATTAAACAACACACAAAATAAAACATAAAATAACAATTAAAAAAGAAAACATATAATACAAAAAAAAACTAAAAATTAAATAAGAATAAAACAAATCAAATGAAAAAATCAAAACAAATAAATAAAACACACTATCCTAAGTCTACTACCCATGCACTACCCGTATAGCTCAGACCCCCCCCCCTCACGTCACATCAACACCAAGGGGGTCCAAGCAAGTAGTATTGGGAGGGACACTTGTCACCGCATGGTGAACTCAGACCCCCCTACTAATACCACTTACCACCCCAAGGGGTCTGAAAAAACCACTTTACCCCTGCAAAACCGCCCCCCCATTTTCACAAAACCGTTTATGTTTTAGCAATTTTTACCAATCAACTTTTGGGAAGGATTTCGGGAAAATAAGAATGAAATTTCAAAATCCAAGAGAGGTTTTTGTTCAGAATGGTCTGAAAAACAAAAACCTCTCCCATAATTTACATGGGTTCCATAAGTTGGGATAATAGAAGCCATCTTTGAGCCCCATTTTTTTAGTTTTTCATTTTTTCATGTTTCAGTCATGATTTTGCGAGAGATGTTTCGGCGAGCTGGAGATAAATTTAGAAAAAAAGAAAGAGGTTTTTGTCTAGAACATGCTCATATACAATAAACTCTTTCATTTTATACACAGGTGTCACATTTGAGGAGAAACAAATGTCTAAGTTGGCCCCTTTGTTTAGGAGTTCGACTCGTCTTTCATGGCGGACAGTTCAGGATTTTCAGGGATTTATTTCTATTTTTGGCCGAGGTGGTTGAATTAGACCTCCTGAGCCTGGGGAGAGCCTGTTCTATATATTGTAATAATTCAAATGTACATGGGTTTGATTTAGAGACCTTTGTATCCCAGGAGCTATTCTGTAACCTTTTAAGGATCGGATAGAAATAGAAAAACTATTCACAGGATTCTTGTGTCGAAGTGTTGGTGGCGTTGTCCTTCTTTGTTAAGTGTTTATTCTTGTTATCATTCCATATTTTTTTTCATTTCTTGTTATTAAAAGAGAGTAAATAGAACATAATTTATTGTTATAATACTTTGTATCTAATTTTTTGATAATCTTTATGTTTCCATTCTGAAGCTAAGCCCAGGAATTCTTAATTGCTCCTCTGATTAGTAAATCTCTTTCCTTTACACTCTTATCCATTATCATTTTAATTGAATCAATCCAACATTTTTACTACCTCGCCCTGTGGAGAAAACTTCTTTTAGATCTGAGATCGATCTTTATATTTAAACATGGACCCCATAGCCCAATGGAGACTTAAAGCATTCCTTCAGCCAATCATTCAAAATCAAAACAAATTTTATTTGTAATAGATAGCCTAAGATCCATACTCAAACCAATCTAAATATGATAGAGAGATCCCTCTCTGAGTTTAGGAGGGATAGATCCTAGACTCAAAGTGGTTTGATGTTACCTCTGTGACTGCCTCCAGGGCCTTGGGAAAATTACAGAGTGATAACACTAGCGTTAGGGCCAATGGTTGGGATGGAGTTTAAAAACTACGATGTAAAATTTGGCATACCATAGGAAAATGGACTAGAGGACATGGGGATGGACTGAACGTTATAGCCCAGTGAGTGACCAAGAGACCCAAACAAGTTTGTGGCAATAGGTTGAGTATTCATTATAGGACGGGCAATAGTGATAATAGGTGCCTCTGGCACTACAACCATTGTGGTTGCAGGAGTCGAAGGGGTACCATTAACTATAGTAGGTGTGGGAGTTGAAGGGCTCCTGGTATTTTGATGACTCAGTTCAGTACTCATCCTTGTAGAATCACAAGTCTGATAAGTGGAGGTGTGTGTACCACGTTTAATAACTCTACACCTTTTAGAAGGAAAAGACTTGAAATGCGATGGTAAATGTAAAAAGTGGTGAGATCTGTGGGGAAGTTGGTTTGGCGCCATGATGACTCAAGATTCAAGATATAAAAAACAAATCATTGGGCCAACTAGTAATCAAAGAGCACACCAAAAATAATCAAACGACCAATATGCACACAAATAGGATAAAGTGGTTGAAAGGGACCTCCCTCTCTAAAGTAGGTATGCCTCGCCCAAGAGGAGCCTGAGACTCCGTTGCTAAATATTGGAGGAAACAGAATCAGTTATAAGGGCCCTCGTGGGCTTAACAACCAATCGGTCAGATCCCCCCGGAGAGGTAATCCTCCATAAAGGTTGTGTGTTGTCTGACCCTTATCTGACCTAGGGTACTTGCAGAATAAACCCTGCAAGTAACCTATGTGGTACCTAAGTCAAGAAACTAAGAAACCACGGTATAACCGATGCACAGGCGAACATTCATAAGTTAGGTCCATTGTATGGGTAGGGTAGCAAAGCCCAAACCTTGAAATCACCGCCTCTCACAGAGGTAAGGGCACTAGAAAGATCCCCATATACGAATACATACCCAGAAATATATCTTACGCTAAGAAGGTATCGAGGGGATATCCCTTCAACCGACCTCACGTGGCCTCGTGCTTAACTTCGGTGTAAGAGGAGCCTCCTGATATTACTGATTATACAATGGATTTCTCCACTCCCTTAGTCAAACACATATGTTGATTTAATAGCCTTGGAGAAGTTTACTCACAAAATCTTATTCCAAGGCTCTAAATCCTAAGATAATTTGTGAACCCTAGAAAATAAAATCGTTACTAATCAATTTTAAATTATAGCGTTAATTTTAATGGCCTTTCTTACTCAAAAGGTGTGGTCATGAAACTAGTGATGTTATAACTCGGCAAGTGAAATAAATGAATATAACTACAATGCAAAGTCCTAACTTCAATTTCCAATAAATGATATGCTTCTTAAAAATTCAATTATGCAATTCTAAATAAAAATGAAATTTTTCTTTACATGCACTAAGATAAATGACAAAGACTCAAGAGATCAAAATGCCAATCAATGTAAAATGCCTAATTATTTTTTATTTTCAATATAATAAAAAGAAAATGCAAGGACTGAACACCAATTTGATATAAAGACTCTACTGTGTATAGAAAAAGACAACCCAAGTAGGATATCAAGGAGAAAAACACCCAGCCCAAACTGCAAGGACAATCAAAATGAAAAGATGATGAGAAAGGCATCGCCCAAAAATTCAACCAAAGACAGGTTTCATGTCATTCCATAGACAATTAAAAATCACCACAAAGACCCAAGAAGACTCAGCAATCATTAAAACCTACCCAGCAACCACCAAACCCAGAAATCAAGAAAAAAAGGTTGATCTACGTGACTGTTCAAGGGAAAAGCATGTATATACACAGTTTGTAGAAGTACATCACGCATATGTACACTACTATCAAGAAAAAACCCATGTATATGTGTAAAAACACAGCTAGGCTAAGGAGAAGGTTGAAAGACTCAGACTCAGAGTGAAAAGAGGATGTCAAACAATCATTTGAAAAGAAACTCAATATGAATGAGAGCAATCTAAGGAGAAAATCACTCCAAACCCCGAAAAAGAAGATTATTTCCCCAGTATGGTCACCAATTCTGCTAAGAGGAAAATCTCTCTATGGCTAGGGGTAAACCACAACAAATAGAAATGACTGCAGAAATCAACTCTAATATCAAGTATGCTATATAAGAAAATATGCTAACAAGACAAGATAAGAGGCCTACCTCGTCCAGACGTTTGATGAAGTCCATAGTTGAGCACTTGACCCAAAGCAATATACCTGCAACTAGTCCTCAACAACCAAGCAATGCAAACATATGGTGATAATATATAATGTTAGCACATTCAATAGAATAATCCGTCAACATTCATAATAAATACACCCATGGAATAATAATTCAAATATTTGCAAGATATTAATTGGACAAGAAAAGAGTATTTCTATTAAGATATAATCAGCAGAAGTGAATGAATTACAAACTTCCATGTCGGCATGGTTCAGTACTGAGAAACTAAGTTCCTTTCTGTTGGGCCTCCACCACTTCAATCCTCCACCAAAGGAAAGCTCATATAAGAGATTCAATGAAGTTCTCAATCAATAGGGGAAGAGACTGGGGGTTGAACAATGTCTTTAGACTTAAAGGACAAAGTGATGCAAACTCAATGTGAAGTGAATAATTTCTCCACAGTAACTTTTCTCTCAAAGTTGAATTCTTTCTCCTTCTTTCCATAGCTCATATTTGACCCATTTATAGCCTTCAAGTGGAACTGAAGGATAGAGTCAGAACGTTTCCAATATATGGAAGGCCAAGGATCATTGATATCATGATGTGACGTGGAAACCCGACACCATTTTTCAATTTTGGGCATATTTCCCTATGTACGCGGGTTGTAGTGGTGCAACCTGTGTATACGCATGTTGTAATATAGGCAGGGTGCATACATGTGGAAAAATAAAATTTTATCTCTGGCATTTTCAAAGAGGGACTTCAATTCTACATAAGGAAATGGAAAAAGGCCCTATGTGCAAGATTGCATGGGTTGAGGCAAATCTTGCTATAACAAAGGGTTAGAGTAGCAACTACTTAGAATGCTTGGACTCCAGGTGGGGGTAGAAAAAGGGAATATGGGTAATGGCTTGGGGGACTATCTCCCAAACCAGAATTTTCACTTGGAGGGGGGAGAATCTGGGACAAGTGGTGCAGTGGGGTTTGCAGGGAACTCTTGAGGTAATAGTTATTTGACTGGTGGAATGTCGATGTGGGGAGGGGCCTCTGTGAGAGAAGTATTGTCTCAGATATATGTTTTGTTAGAAGACACTACACACACTTGTGCTGAAATAGAAGGGTGTAGAAGAGTTGGTGCTCCATGATATGCCCCCAACAAGGATGGGTCCTTGAATAATCCAAAACCCATGTCGATGACGGAAAAAACATATGAGCTAGTGCGGACAAGGGGGAGAATGTTATCAATGTTGGAGGAATTATTAGGATCGTAATGTGTAAGTTGGTCGATGGTTATGATTTTCTCGTTGTGGGGGAACATCATCATATGAAACACAAAATAGGATACTGCCTTCATAGCATACATGTAGCTACATCCGAACAAGATATTGTAATCAAGTGTGGTGTCGATAAATTCAATGTCGATGAGGATGGTTTTTCCCCCAAGTTTTACAGGGACATTTTAGAAGAGCCCTTTAGGGGATGATGGGTGACCGTCATAAGCTCTCAGGGTGATGGAAGATGGTATTAGCTCAGGTGAGCCAAGATTTTTCCATATGACTTTGGACATGATGCATGTAGATGCACCTTCATCGATGATGCATCGATGAACTGTGATGTTTCGGATATTAATTGGTAACTAGAAAGCTACTAGGGCAGGGAAGCATGGTTCTCCGCTATCTAGATCAAAGGTGATGAGTCAAGTATCATCTAGGTCAACTACCCCCAAGGTGGAAAGCAAGGATTTGTGTTGTGATGGACAGGTTTGGAGGACCTCCAACACAGACATGGCGGTTGGACATTGTGCTAAGTCATCGACCATACTGTAGTTATGTGTTTCCCTAGAATGAGGGTTATGTACATTCCGTCGTAAAGGCATATGGGTAACTTGGTATATCTACCAAATGGGAATTGAACCAGATATGTCCATGATTAACTAATTTTCTAGCACCCAGAATGGTGAGAGTCATACCCAATTGAAAAATAATATTATTCAAATGCATTTCAAGTAATTGCAATAAAACCTGGCCCATTGATCCTTTGGCTCTTCTAGAAATAAGAACATATATGGGGGTTTGGTTTAGTGTTAGGGTGGGGAATCATCAATGGTTGTTCGTCTGTAGTTGGAGATATTTATGAGGTGGTAGGGGTAGAGTCGGTAGGGACTCGATATTGACGACCGCGTGTTTGCAGAAGAATTTATTCTTCACTGGTAAGGAGGATATTGCGATCGATCAGATTTCCAGGTTGATTGGGACCCAGGTTTTGATATTTCCCCATTTGTGGTGGGGCTAGGATTATCTCTTGTTGGGTATTCATCACACCTTGGTGCAGAATAGGTTTTTTCAAAATGGTCGAAGGTGGTGGTTGCAAATAATTTTGTGGGGCCTGCTAAGGGGTAGGCAATGTTGGAGGGTGTTGTGTGTTCATGGATTCTTTCATCCATTTGAAATCAGAAATTTGGGGGAAATGGTGAGTATAATGTCCATACTCACCACATAGAGCACAAGGGAAGTTAGTTCTAATGTTATTGTTATTCCCTTTTCGTGGTTGATTGTTATTGTTTCCCCCTTGGGGGTTTTGGTTGCCTTGATTTTGGTTGCCCCCAGTAGGATAGTTTTGTTGGGGGTTATTACCTCTGGGTCCTGGGTTGTTATTATTTTAATTTTTCCTTTCTTCGTGGCATTATTCAGCTGATGATCTGGATTTGTCGTATTCAATTTTTCAAAAGTATGAACTTTTTGAATGGGAGAGGGTTGAACAAAATTAACGTTGGCATGTGTTTGTCTTGGTGGAGGAGAAATCGGCTGGGGAGGACCAGGAAATGGAGAGAATGGATTGTTTTGTGGAGAAAATCAATATGGAGTATAGTAATTTGAAGCACTTCCAATATTTTTGGGGTTATATGTGGGGGTTGGGGGTGAACTCGTACTTGTTTGAGAATTTAGATGCATCATGGGTACCAGCAGGGGTCCACCCAATGGTGGAGAGGAAACGACATGATATGAATTTTCATGAGTGGGAGGAGGGTAATAAGACGTCCCTCCATATGGTTTATAATATTTATTTTCACCATAAGCAGGTGATGGGTGGCCATAAGGGTTGATATGTGTCATATAACGAATCAACCCATCTGCGGCGTAGGACATCCCAGTTTTGTCCTGGCCAAATGGTATGGGTTTGGGTGCACCAGAAAATATTGTGTGCAAGTAACCTGATTGATCATATATGAGGTCAAATTGTTGTGCCTTTCTCATGGCTTCCTCTTATGAATGAGGAAAAGTGGACACTACATCCTTTACAATCACAGAGACGGGCGATTTAAGAAACCAATCAAGACGTTGTTCTTTGGTGGTTTCTACTTTACACAAACTATGTCTCCGACGTCATTCATGGATGTGGTCGGCAATATGGATATCACTGGTTTGTTTGAACTTAGAGAGAATTTCTAAGACAATATCATGATGTAATGGTAGTTGGAAAAAGGACAAAAAGGCCTTGGCCAATGATTCAAAGGTTACATGGGACCTTGATTTTTCATCCACATACCATTTGGTTGATGAATGAGTGAGAGTTATTTGAAATAACCTCAAGCAGATGGAATTATCCATGATGATGTTTGAAGAGCACCATAAGTGGAAGGTCATAACATTGTTGGCGGGATCTTCCCCTGTTTTTCCTTCAAACTTCGAAATATCTGAAGGAAATTTTGTAGGCATATTGGGCCAAGTGGTGTCATGAAAAATGGGATCATTCATGAGTTTGGTTAAATCAAGAATGTTGAGGGATGCCAAGTATGGCATAGGGATATTTGGCAGAGGATTAGTTCCATCCATTGTGTGATCAAGTAGTGAACATGTCCCTTGAGAGCGATTTGGTGGGTTTGTACATCCCCCTTGGGAAGAAGTTTGACTCACGCCTCCTTGTGAAGCAAAACCAATAGATGGATTTCCTTGGTTATTTGACCCAACCAAAGTGGAACCAAGTAAAGTTAATCCTAAAACAGTAGTACTCACGGTGGTGTGAGATGGTTGAGTCGGTGAGTTGGCAAGACTAGGGCTCCTCCTAGAATAGGAGGGAGATTCTGCAAGCATCTAGGACGTTGGGGAATTTGTGATTCCCATATGGTTCTAACTAGCAAATTGAATGTGTGCCAATTGTGACAAGAGAAAAATAAATGAACAAGAGCTTTTGAACTTCACAAAAACAGTGTAACTTGCAAGTTCATGTAATCAAATGAGCATCATACATAAATCAACTGTAAATAAACAAGCATGTGGATAGGTGGATTTTGTCTGCGTGGGGGAACGATAAAAATAAATTCTTGTGTCCTAAAATACCTATCGTCCTTTCTCTCAATTCAGAACTGGGCCTTCCAATAGTACTCAACAGTGGGTTCTGAAACCACCAGAAGAGAAACTAGTGAAGGTTTAAGTAATCAGTTATAATGAGGGGTAGAGGGTGTGTTGTTCCTGAGATTACCCTTAAGGCTAAAAAGAGTAATGTCAAGGCATCATAAATATAAAGGGATTTTTTTGAAAGGTGTTTTTTCTTCCCTTAGTTATATAAGAATAATCCTCAAATGAAAATAAAGATAGAACAAGATAGAGGTCGTAATTTGTTTCCTGAGTCAATTTATAAAATCAAATGATGTGAGGGAAACTTACAAAACTGCTAAACAAAATGAGGCATCAATACAAGATGAATCTTACCTTGTTCACAGTAGAAGAAATTAGAGAATGCACACTTGTAAGGATATGAGATACAGTAATCCAAGTAGCTCACAGGTCTTGTATTTATTTATAGCAAATACAGAGGAAAAATGGCTTGCTTATCAAACAATCGATAAAATCTGACTACAGTAGTAATAGTACTAAATTGAAATCACTCACTTATCAAGGAATAACATAAATGGAAACAAGAAATATGGAATACAAGAGGAGAGCATAACTCAAACTGCACAAATATTGGAATCCTTGTCTGCACTTGTATTAATTCTCACAAAAGGAGAGTTTTTCCTTATTACATTCGGCAAGAAGCAGCCTCTTTTAAGTCTTTAAACTGTGTATTTATACAAAAATGGTCTCAACCCGAAGCGGTTGGTATTCTCATAATTCAAAAAATGGTAAATATTACAATATGTAAAACTTGAAGAGTTTCATTAGTATCTCCTTTGTCTCACTCTGTCTATTAGCAGAGACGTTTCTTCTCCTCTTCCTTTAGCATAGAAACAAATGGCATCTAATCTTCCTCCCTAGGAGTAGCAGGTGCATGTGTCCTCACTTTTTCCATGTAACAACCAGAATTGAAAAGAGACTAAATATCTACTAATTTACCTAATTTCTGTACCAATTTACTTAATTTCAGCAAGCTCTTAAGAAGTAAAATTTTTCATAATTTGCAAAGCTATGTGCATACTTGCGTAAATGAAATTTGGTAAAAAAAAAATATTAAATTTAAGTTAA